>SNQJ01S0011886.1:14641-36916 GCA_010110895.2 Picea sitchensis
TTATGCTATTATTTAAATATTTTATTTTATTAAAAAAAAAAATTAAAATTAAAAATTATATATATGTGAGGGTTTATATAAAACTTTATTATATATATATTGTTATTAAGATATATTATTATTAAAATGTTTTTTAAAAATTGTATATATGAGGGTTTATATAAAACCTTATTATATATATTGTTATTAAAATGTAAATCCTTTGTTAGCAGTTTTTATAATATTTTAAAATTATAAATATTTTTTTTTTATAACTAGTGAAATCAATAACTTGTTTTGGATGGATATCACTCTAACCTTGGATACATACCACTTTGTAAGGTTCAAACTAGGGAGGTCTCAAGGAGTTTTTTGAAGGATTTAAATTTCTACTTTAAAAATTTGTATGAATCCCCAAACGTTATGGACAAGATGCTAAAGAAATCTACAAACGATGAAGTGTTTTCTATAGAATATATCAAGTTTGGGGTTAAGCAACTCTCAAAAGAAAAATCTAAGGACATTGAAGGTTAACAAGCTGAAATATTAAAAATTTGGGAACCTATCCTCATCCCTCACATACATAAGGTCTTGAATTTAGCTATCCCGCATGGATTCCCAAATCCTTGGACTCAAATACTCATTGCACCTATTTTTAAAGACGGGGACGAAATCAATCCCTCTAATTATAGGACCAATATGATTAGTCCCATTTTAGAAAATCTATAAAAAAGTATTTTGGAAAAGAAGATTGACACATGGATAGTAAGTCATGGAAAAGAGCTAGAGTCTAGAATGGGTTTAGAGGCTACCATTCCACTCTGGACCCCCTTGTTACATTTAGTATCATTCCATAGGAGTGTCGTAATGATAAAAGTGATTTACTTTGTTGTTTCATTAATTTTAGAAAAAAATTTGACACTGTTCTTGTAAGTTTTAAACCTGTGAAGTAAAGCAATGCATACAAATTCTTAAGAAAAACATAAATTAATCAATGACTCATACACACAATACACATATATTTATGCTGTAAACCCTTAACCGGAAGAAAACCAACCTTTCTTGGTGCCACACCTTTCAAATCTTCATTGTATTGATTTCACCATTCACAATACAATATATACAATATTTTAGGTATTTCGTAGCTACCAAAACCCTAATCCCTTAATCCGAGATTAATTTAGAAAACCGCTAAAAATAGAAATATCCGCTAAAATAACAAAAATCTCCCCCAAAAAAATTTCGGGGCGTTTCCCAAAGCTGAATGCTTTGCGTAACCAAGGGGGAGAAAACCTGGGACCCACTTTTCCAACATTCTCCCACTTGTTGTCTTCTTTGCATAAAAAGGTTCACAAGATTACATAGTCAACAATCTAGGGCAACAATGCCCGTTGTTACTCTACACCAGGATAACTGCTCTGTGCTCATAAAATTTGTCAATGAATCTGCAACATTCTTCAAAGTGTCAACTTTTTCCAACAACGCCTTCTTTTCTTCAACCATGTCTCTCACAAAGTGATATTGAACATCAATATACATTCTCTTCGAATGATAAGTAGGGTTCTTTTCCAGGAAGATTGTAGTTTGACTGTCACAATCTAATATCACTGCTACTTGTACCAACCCAATACCTGAACACAATCTCTGTAACCATACTTCTTCCTTGCTTGCATGAGTGGCTATCATATATTCAACTTCTGTAGTTGAGAGTGACACTACAACCTATCTTTTGCTCATCCAACTGATTTTGTCCTCCAAATAGGTTAAACACATCCCACTTGTAGATATTCTATGATCCAGATCTCCAACCTAGTCTACATCAACAAACCCATGTATGTCCAATACTCTGTCCAATCCTGGTCTTCCTTGGTAGTACAATCCATAACTGGTAGTGCCACACAAATACCTGAAGACATGCTTTACTGTTGTCCAATGCTCCTTCCTTGGTTTTGAAATATACCTGCTCAAAACTCCCACTAGATGTGCAATGCACGGTCTAGTACAAACCATTGCATACATCAAATTGCCAACTGCACTGGCATGTAAAACATGGGGCATGTCCTCTTCTTCTTCCTGTGTCTTGGGACATTGATCAACAAATAACTATACACCTATAGGAATAGGAACCTTGAACGATTTACTTCCATGCATATTAAACCTCTACAATATAATCTCAACATATTTTCGCTGATTCAACCAAAGTTTCCTGTTTGCACGATCTCTTTTAATCTCCATTCCCATAATGAAGTTAGCAACACCGAGATCCTTCATGTCAAATTTGGAGGATAGGGATGATTTCACCTCCTTGATAACATCCATGTTATTTCCTACCAACAACATGTCATCAACATAGAACACTACATAAATGAAGTGATTACCAACCTGCTTGAAATATACACAATGATCAACCCTGCTTCTCACAAATCCAAATCCAAGGATGTATGTGTAAAACTTTTGCTACCACATCCTAGGTGATTGCTTCAGAGCATATAGTGACTTATTTAGCTTACAAACCAACTCTTTCTTTCCCTTCACTACAAATCCTTCTTGTTGCTTCATGAAGATTTCTTCTTCTAGATCCCCATGTAGGAATGTTGTCTTCACATCCATTTGTTCCACTTAAAGATAAAAAACAACAACAATATATAAAATAAATATAATAGAAGTTAACTTGGAAACAGGAGAAAAAATATCACCAAAGTCAATTCCCTCTACCCGGGAATAACCTTTTTCTACTAACTAGGCTTTATATTTGTCCACTTTTCCTTCTACATAAAAATTCTTCTTAAACAACCTTTTTCTACCAACAAATTTTATTCCAAATGGTAAGTCAACTAGATCCCATGCATCATTCTTATCCAAGGAATCCATTTATTCAACCATGGCCTTCTTCCGTAGTTTACTATCCTCTGAATTCACTACTTCCCTAAAAATTCTGGGATCATCATCAGTTATAGATAAAGAAAAATTAGAACGAAAATCAGGTGGACTATACCTTTCTGGTTTCTTTTTTTCTATCACTGATCTCCTCAATACTGGGGTATGAGGTTCTTATTCTTCTGATTGATCTTCTTCAGTTGATTCAGATTTTGCATCATCCAACTCAAACTCTATTTTCTCAGGTTCTTCTTGCCTTGGTAGGAATTCATGTTTGGGAGCATCGTTCACCTCTCTATAAACACCATCCTGACTGTAAACAATCTTCGTAGTGTATGGGTTCCAAATCTTATAACCTTTCACACCATATTTATAACCAATAAAGATACACTTTTCAACTTTATTATCCAACTTACTCCTATTTTCCTTTGGAACATGTACATAAGCATCACAACCAGACACTCTGAGATGTTAAAGAGAGGGTTTCTTATCATTCCATACCTCGTGTAGAGTTTTATCATCCATCACTGATGAGGGTGATCGATTTATTGGTAGTATGATTGTTGTTACACCAAAACCCGCAGGTTATTGGTAAACTCACCACCACCAGATTTCAATGATCCACGAGAGGCCATTAGTCCCTTGTCACGATACACACGAGGAGTGCTGACTACTTGCAATTTCGTGCAACAATATACCCCTCAACGCGAGCCGAGTGTGTATTCAACTCGTGACCTATAGCTCTGATACCATTTGTTGGTAGTATGACTGTTATTACACCAAAACACACAGGTTATTGGTAAACTCACCACCACCAGATTTCAAGGATCCATGAGAGGCGATTAGTCCCTTGTCACAATACATGCGGGGAGTGCCAACTACTTGAAATTTCGTGCAACAACCATTTGGAACTTATACAATGCACAAAGCCTCTTATCATTTTTTGGATTCCTTTACGTCATCACATGACATTATTTATATGATGGATAATAATATAATAGATATTGGGATGGAAGATTTAAACTATCCACATATATAATGTATGTCAAGAGAAAATGAGGCCGAGCTATTATTAAATGTATAAAAGAAACATCCAACGGAAAAGATCATGAAATCGCCTGACTCAGAGGATGATCCTTCTGTAATTTGTTTTCAAAATATTCTTGCAAGACAAGAACAAAAAACATGGTAATCATTCAAGATGATTTTGAGTTCAATTGGTTCAACTATATTATCACCAATGAAAATCCAACTTTGACAAAAGATTTCTCAAATTTTATTAAAATAACTACAATAAATCGTTGAAGCTACATGTTTATGAAAGTAATCTTTTATACCACTGAATCGATGACCATGTGATGATGCAAGAACGATATTTGATATCTTCCTCAATGTCAACAAGAGGTAAAACAAAATATGGTGGAATTCGCTAAATGATACCACAAACCTCAAATCCTTTTGCATGTGTCAATTTCTTATGCTATCAAAAGTAGAAGTGGAAGAATTTTGTGAGAGAATTGAAAAAGTTTTCTTCATGGAGGTGTCGAGCATATGAATCACTTACTCTAGTCACCATTTTGCATTTGATATTGTTGTGTGCCTATATATCCTTATTATTGTGCTGACTTTGTACTACAATCATGCCCACACTTTCTCAATTACTTCAAGAATTGAATAGAGGGGAAAGTCTTGTTGTTGTGTCCTTTTCATCACCTAGATTAGCAAAAGAAGGACACTTACAAGTTTAGTTGGGTTAGCTATAAGTGACAGAAGTGAATGCAAGAGTTAGAAACATCAATCATAAGAAATAAACAAACAACTAAACTAAAAACAATAAAAAAAACTAAGCTAGAGTGCATAAGGATATTAGAATAAAAAACAAACAACATTCATGCCACCAATGGATTGATTGTATTAGTGGGAAAACACCAAAGAGAAAGCGAGACTTATGGGTCCCCTCTTCCTCCAAGGGAGGGCTCTTGAACCCCTAATGATTGAGCTCTTCTTACAAATAGAAAACTAGAAAAAAATGGTGAAGAAATCCAAGGCTCATTCACTCAAGAGGTGATGTAAACAACTCCATGAAATGATGCTTATATGATCCAATGAGGAAAGAGGTTCCTTGCAAAAGAATAGAGAAAGAATAACAATACAAATAGATTCTTGGAAATATAGTGCACCCATGGCCTCTTTTTATAGCAAATCTTTGAGGCATTATTCAACTAGATTTTAGTGTGAATCAAGGAGCCATTTAGGGCACCTCTAGGTCTTTGACCAACTCCCCACTTGGATTCAGTTCGGATTTGAGGTCAAATTGACTTGGGAGATGAACTAGAAGTGGTTGGGAGGCCGACCGAAATCATAAATGCATTGTTATGAGGTCTGCATAGTTTTTTGCGTCCACAGCCGTGCATCGGGCGCATGTGCACTTTTCTGGCGTTTTCAATTGGCGCATGTGCAAGCGCTTCCTGTGTATTCTGAGCGCATGCTGATTTTATAACTTGTTGTATAGTTTTGGGCCCTTTGGAAATGAATTTTTTGGGACATGGATGAACTAATAGGTGTTTGGATATGCTAGATTCCTGTAACCATTTGCAGAAAAAAATTAAGTGATAATAGATGCCCCCTGATATATGAGGTTAGGAGCATACATATAGCCGAAATATATCAATGTTTCTTCTACTGAGAGTAATTTTGTAAGAAAGGGTGTTGAGGGGAGTTGGAAGAGCGACCCATTGGAGGGAGAGGGGAACCTGTAGGACCCAAAACCTTCACAAGGTGTGGAAAAATAAAACTGTGTATAGACGAGGTGGACATGCCCCATGCTTGTGTCATGTAACTCAAAAAATGTATAAGAAAATAACTGAAACTGTGTGGTAGTGTAGATGAATGAAGCGCCCTCGAGGGTGAGTTGATAATGGTAGAGGACAGTTCTGATGGTGAACAAACTCTGAAAAGAGGCAATGACACTTATGAGAAGTGTCGAGGAGTCACAGACATTGATGGCCCAACAATTTTTAGAGGTCTTCAACAAATATAAAAACAACAACAATAGTCACAAAGTAAGACCCACCGCAACATGAGAAAGTGTTGAAGTCGAATGTCATGGGGGTCAATGACAACAGAGAGAAATGATTATTTTCTCTGTGCCGTCTGAGACTCCTCATTGTGGAGGTAATGAGAGTCAAGATACTATCGCCCTTCTGGGAATTGTGATGATGTCGACAGAAATGGAGACACGACTCCACAAAGAGAAGGGCTTCATGAGATCTACTGGAGAAGATCAGGAACTGATGAGGAACATGGACAAAGTCAAGAAGTGGTGAGACTCAAGACTTCCCTTGGTTGGGGATATATGTAAAGGATGAGTGGAAACAACCTGTGAAGTTGAATCTAGCGTTAGGGGGATGACTAGGCTTGGGTAAATTGTGCCAGAGGCGTGACAAGATGGAAAAACGCATAGATCAGAGGTGTATGGACTTCAAGATACTTGGGGTTTATGGATGATGTCAACAAGGGTAGGAGGTAAAAAAATCCTCAACCAAGGGCGACAGGGTTTCTTTGCTAGAAAAGGAAGGTTGCTAAAGGCGACAATAGAAAGATATGTAAATGCGGGAAACAAAGGTTTTGTACAATTACGAAAGGAAGAAAGAATAAGTTGGGATGACTATGCAGATAAAGAAACGGGTGCCCCAGTGCAATATGGCTTGGCCAGTGAGGGCGCAAGTTTCTTTGAAAACGGGTGGAGGGTGGGGGCCCCATAGGTGGGTTTTTGTATTAGGGAAATGAATGGAGGGCAATCTGCGGATGGGAAAACTGAGGGTGGATGAAATGGAGGATTAATGATACTACAGAGGTGCAGTCAAATGGGAACCGTAACGATATTACCTGAGAGTCCATTGTGGGGAAGCTAGCAAAATGAAGAGAAGGAGCATGTGGCTTATTCTTGGGAATGCGAAGAATATTGGGACTCCCAACCCTAGGGGGTGAAAAGAGAATGAGTGTCAAAGTGCCAGAGGGGACTATAATTGGGACAACTCATGTGGGAGAGAGTGCTACCAGTTGAGAGTACTGAAAATGCAGTGGAGGTGTGAGTACTGCAGAGCCGGATGGGGGGACCCTAGAGGCAAATATCGAAGGGTGTGACTGGGAGATGCAATTGATATTCAAAGGGAATGATTACATGCAAGTGTTGATGATATACCTGAAGGGGTAGCGCAGATGCATGATAACCAAGTACCTGCACACATGAAAATCAAATACCCGACGTGAACAATATCTGAAGATAAAGAACCTATATTAGTAATTCAATAAATTGTGAATATAAGAAGGCGTACCTGGACAGGATGTGATAAAAATGCGTCCTCCAGGGCTGAGGATGGATGGTCACTCAAGGGAGGGTGAAATCAGGAACAGGTGGAGCTGAAGAGTTTTCATAGGATTCTTGAGGGAGGATCTCTGCGATGAGTGGGACGTCAAATAGTAAGGAAGCCTCTGTGGGAGGAAGGGTATCTCCAGTTTCTTGTTCTATTGGATGAGATGACACAGACTTGTGTTGAGGGATGTATGAGCAGCGGTGCTCCATGGTATGTCCCTAGCAAGGATGGGTATTTGAGAATCCCAGGACTCATATCAATGATTGGGTAGGCATTGGGATTCGTGTGGACAAAGGGTAAGATGTTATCGATGTTGGAGTAAGGGTTGGGCTCGTAATGTGACACTTGGTCAATGGTGACGATCTTCCCGTTGTGGGGGAACATCATTGTGCGAAACACAAAAGAGGCCACAACCTTCATAGCGTACATGTATCTATGTCCGAACAAGATGTTGTAATCGAGCGGAGCGTCGATAACTTCGATGTCAATGAGGATATTCTTTCCCCCAAGTTCAATGGGGATGTTTTGAAAGAGCCCTTCAGGAGGGGATGGCCATCCATCATAAGCTCTTAGAGTGATGGTGGATGGTATAAGCTTGGGGGAGCCAAGTTTCTACCATATAGTTTTGGACATGATGCATGTGGATGCACCTTCATCAATGATGCAGCGATGAACTGTGATGTTCCATATTTTAACTGGTATTTGGAAAGCTACTAGAGCGGGGAGACGAGGTTCCCCACTATCAAGATCAAAGGTGGTGAGCTGAGTGTCAGCAGGGTCCACTGCCCCCAGGGCAGAAATTAATGACTTTCATTGAGTAGGAAAGGTTTTAAGGACTTCTAAAACTGACATGGCAGTAGGAGATTGTGCCAAGTCATCGAACAAACTATAATTGTGTGCCTCCCTAGCTTGAGGGTTTTTGACATTCCGTCGTAATGGGATGCGAGGAATACGAAGGGGTGTTTCATTATTGGGGCATGGAATCATCAAAGGTGGTCCAATTATGACTGGGGATAATTCCAAGGTAGTGGGAGAAGAGTCAGGGGGTGCGTTGTATTGACAAATACGTGTTTGTATAAGAACTTCATCCTCACTAGTGAGGATGATAGTGCGATTTGTAGGAGTGCCCAGGTTTGGATACTGTCCCATCTGTGGTGGGGTAAGATGCATATCCTATTGGGTGTTCATCACTCCTTGGTGTGGAATGGGGTTTTACAACATGGTTGGCGGTGGTTGATGCACATATTGTTGTGGGGCTTGCTAAGGGGCAGGCGATGCTGTGGGACGTCGTCCATTTCTAGATTCTTTCATCCATTTAAAGTCAGCGATTTGAGGGAATGGTGAGTATAATGGCCATACTCACTGCAAAGGGCACAAGGGAAGTTTGTTCAAAGATTGTTTTTATTCTTCCCTTGTATTTTGTTATTATTTCCCCCTTGGGGGTTATGGTTCCCCTGATTCTGGTTGGCCCCGACAAGTTGGTTCTATTGGGGGTGATTCCCTCCTAGTCCTGGATTATTATTGTTTGGATTTTTTCGTTTCTTTTTCGCATTATTCGACTGATGGGTCAGATTTTTTGTATTCATTTGTTCAAAATTTTGATATTGTTGAATGGGAGAAGGATGAACAAAATTAACCCCAGTGTGTGGGTGTCCTTGTGGTCGAACCATGGGCTTTAGAGGGCCAGGAAATGGAAAGTACAAATTATTTTGTGGCAATGATCCATAGGGTACATAGGAAGGTGTAGCGCTTTCACTAGTGCTTAGGGTGTAAGATGAGGTAGAGGGGGTACCATAACTTGGTTGGACAACTGGGCGTATTGTGGGTGTCGGTAGGGGTTCACTTATGGGTGAAGGAAGGGCAACAGGGTATGGTTGTTGATAACGGGGAGGAGGATAATAAGGGAGTCATACATATACCGAGAGATATTGCGGTGGTCCATACATAGGTGGTTGTTGGGGGTGTGGATTGTGGTGTGTTGTGGTACCAATCAATCCATCCACTGAGTGAGACATCCCAAGTTTGTCCTGGCCAAATGGTATGGGTCTTGGGAGGTCAGGTAGTACTGTGTATAAGTATCCTGACTATGAATAGATGAGGTGGTATTGTTGAGCCTGTCTGATGGATTATTCTTCAGATTGGGGGAAGGTGGAAGCCACATCTTTGCCGAGGAGGGAGACAAGTGATCTGAGAAACCAATCAAGGCATTGTTTCTTGGTGGTTTCTGCTTTGAATAAACTACGTTTTCGACGCCATTCGTGAATGTGGCCAGTGATATGTGTGGCTAAGGTTTGTTTAAAATCAGAGAGTAGTTCAAGACCATTGTCATGGCACATTGTTAATTGAAAGAAGGTCAAAATTTCTTTGGCCAAATATTCAAAAGTCGCATGGAACCCTGATTTTTCATCTACATACCACTTGGTTGATGGGCCAGTGAGTGTGTGTTGGAATAACCTTAATCAGACGAAGTCTTCCATGATGTTGTTTGAAGAGAACCATAAGTGGAAGGTCATGACATGGTTCATAGGGTCGTCTCTTGCCTTTCCTTCAAACTTGGGGATGTCTGAAGATAGTTTGGTGGGCATGGCAGGCCATGTGGGGTCATGCAATATAGGATCATTTGTGAGCTTGCTTAGATCCGATATGTTGAGAGAAGCCAAGTATGGCATCTGGAGTGGTGGTGGAGGGTTAGTTCCAACCATTGTGTGAGTGTTGTGTGTACCTGACCTATGAGGGAGGTTAGGTGGGGTTGTACTTCCCCCTTGGGAAGAAGTTCCCCCCCCGTTTCTATGTAAAGGAGAGGATGTGGATGGTTGACCTTGGGAAGTGTACCCACGTAACATGGAACCAAGAAAATCTTATCCCAAGATAGTAGAACTCATAGGGGTGTGAGACGGTGGAGCCACTGAGTTGGCAAGACTAGGAACTCCCCCTAGAATAGGAGGGAGATTTAGCAAGTGTTTGGAACGGCGGGGATTTCATGGGTCACCTATGTGTCTGAATAGAAAAGTGGATGTGTGAAAATGGTGATGAGAACAATAAATGAAATAGAGTCTTTGTTTATAATTTTTGGACCTTCATAATATATCTCACAATCGTATGTAATCAGAAGAGCATAACACATAAATCAATTGACAAAGAAACATACATGTGGGTAGGTATTTTTTTGTCTGCGTGGGAGAACAAAGAAACAAATTCTTGTTTCCTAAAAATATGTAATGTCCTTCCTTTCCAATAACACTAGACCTTCCAATAGCACTCAATAGTGGGGTCTGAAGCCACCAGAAGAGGAAATAGTGAAGGATGAAATAATCAGTTATAATGAGGGGTAGAGGGGGCATATCCCGAAAGAGCTAGCGATATTTCCCAATAGCCACACAAAATCTGATCAAGTTACAATTTCAGCCCACAATTGCCACCTGGGTAGATGTCCCAAAATTTGGTCACTAGGTACCTCGGTCAAAGTGCGACATTTAGATTTTCGGCCTCATAAATGGGCCATGGGATAAATCTCGTCCAAGAGGTGGGTGCCTCAAGGGGGGACGCACAAAACAACCGGACCTCAACCTTTGACCCTTCACGGGTATCTCCCTGCCTTATGGTGTAGGAACACTTGACTTGGAGGATTTAAAAGTTCCCTATTTGTCAACTTCTACTGTTTGAATATGTGAGAACCAAATAACGAGGAGTTATTTCGATCCCTATTCCCGAGATCCTACCTAGACTAAAATATTTATTTTGGCACCTCCTGTGGGGGAAAACTTAGTGAGTTTTTAGAAATTTTTTAGATGTGGTTGTTCGAGAGATTGGGGGTGCGAACCAATCTTGTTGAAGTTAAGTGGGAGTTGATAGTCTCGTCAAGAAAAGGGTGGGGCCTTTCGGGATCCCTTTGGAGGAAACCTACTTCTACCTCCATGATTCTAGATGAAACTATGTGAGTGAATAATGACTTTGTGTGTGAATAAGTGAAAGTGTGCCAAATTTTTGATAAGTTAGGTGTCACCTTGTTGCATGTGGACTTCATGTGGTCCTTACAAGTCTTGATTACCTAATTTTCTAAATTCCATTGGTACAACCTTGCGAAATTTTAAAGTCCCTAGAGAACTAGCATGTGAACATATGGGTCCTTACCAATCTTTTAACTCCATAGTGTGATTTAATATAAGAAAGATTCAAAAACTGTCCTAGATTGTGGACATGTGGACATGTATGGGCCCATTACAAAACCTTTAAACTTCCCTAGTGATGTAATCTAAGAAAGTAGATTCAAAACTATCCTATCCTTGTAGCACATGGGCATGTATGGGCCCGTTACAAAACCTTTAAACTTCCCTAGTGATGTAATCTAAGAAAGTAGATTCAAAACTATCCTATCTTTGTAGCATGTGGGCATGTATGGGCCCTTACAAATTTAAGATGTGTTTGAAAAAGAAACTAGGAGGAGTCCTGAGGGGGTTGTTGTCCTCTCCTAAAGATTTTGTCTTTAAGGGAGATGAAATCTTCCCTCAACTGTTTTTCTGATTCTCAAGATCGCTCTATGGTGTGAGAGAAGAGCATACTCAATGATTGAAATTCATTTTCTGGTCCCAATGCAAGTGGTTATATATGTGATATAGAATGATTCCAACTTAACTTTAATCAAAGCAAGCCATCCATGTGGAAAAATGATAGCATAAAGAGGATAAATATGAATTTTAACCCCCTAAGTGTCTATGTTTTGACTAACCCTTCATGTGGAGAGGGAATCTAAGTGTGGTGCATATTACAATTTACATAGAATAAAGTTTAAGAAGGCTACGGGCCTTCAACATATCACAAAAACACTTACAATGTTTGAATTTATGAACATATGTGCGGGTCGTAGAGTAGACAGAGGAACATGTGGCACCAATGCGCAAATTGGAAATGACCTATTGACATAGGTGCGCAACAGGCATTGAGAAACAGAGTGAGTTTGGCGCATGTGCTCAGAAGATGCGCATGTGGGTTAAAAAACCCATGCACTTTATGTTACACGGTTGGGAAGAAAATTTCTGATGAAATTATCTTAGCTCAACTCCAAATTTAGATTTTTGTAGGCAGGCTTGGGTCGGTTATGTTTCCTGCAAGTTAAATAAACCAAAAAGAAGTGCTCGAACAACCCAAATGGGGAGGAAATTGATACCTATCCCTAGTGGAGTCACCAATATGTTGTATCCTTTTTGTCACCTAGATGAGCAAAAGAAGGAAACTTACAAGTCTAGTTAGGTTAGCTAGATAGGACATAAGTGAATGCAAGAGTTAGAAACATCAAGCATAAGAAATAAATAAACNGAGTGCATAAGGATATTAGAATAAAATACAAACAACATTCATGCCACCAATGGATATATTGTATTAGTGGGAAAACATCAAAGAGAAAGGGAGACTTATGGGTCCCCTCTTCCTCCAAGGGAGGGCTCTTGAACCCCCAATGATTGATCTCTTCTTACAAATAGAAAACTAGAAGGAAATGCTGAAGAAATCCAAAGCTCATTCACTCAAGAGGTGATGTGAATAGCTCCATGAAATGATGATTATATGCTCCAATGAGGAAAGAGGTTCCTTGCAGGAGAATAGAGACAACATAGAAATACAAATAGATTCTTGCAAATATAGTGCACCCATGGCCTCTTTTTATAGAAAATATTTGAGGCATTATTCCACAAGTTTTTAGTGTGAATCAAGGAGCCATTTAGGGCACCTCTAGGTATTTGACCAGCTCCCCACTCAGATTCAGTTTGGATTTGAGGGTCAAATTGACTTGGGAGATGAAATAGAAGTGGGTGGAAGGCTGACCAAAATCATAAATTCACCGTTGTTAGTTGTGCGCAGTTGTTTGCGTCCACAGTCGCGCATTGGGTGCATCTGCGCTTTTCTGGTGTTTTTTGACTGGCACATGTGTGCACACTTCCTGTGTATTTTGAGAGAATGCTTATTTTATAACTAGTTGTATATTTTTGGGCCCTTTGGAAATGAAGTTTTTGGGCCATGGATGAACTAATAGGTGTTTGGAGATGTTGGAATCTTGTAACCATTTGTGGATGAAATTTCAGTGATAACACTTGTCTTAGGCAATAGTGATATAGACATCAAAGAGTGAGTTTGGGTTGTATTCTCAAGGTGTTTATTGGCATGTCGGTATCCGAAATGATCAGAACCACCTAACTCAATTTTTGTTCTAAAGATACACTTAATTCATTTTCCCAAGAGTTGGAGAGATGGTTTGTTGATAATAAATTTAGTCGCCTTAAATTTTTTATTGAAAATAACTGATATACTTTTCTTTCACGACAACACTTTTATTCCAGAATTGTCAGATGTATGTGTGGCATGCGATAGGAATGGAGTTGTCACCATATTAATTTTAAAGGATGCAACAAGACAACAATAAATTACTTATAAAAAATGTGCAAAAATATTAGATTGTAAGACGGATCAGAAACAACAAGTAGCAGTTGTAAACCGATACTTGAATCACCTCAAAGATCTCACTTTGGAAGGTAAATGTTGCAAATATTTAAAGAAGTATTCAAGAGCTGCAAACATTGTGTGTGGCCCGGAAATAACTTCAACATTTACTGCATAACACTTTTCAAGTTGTAAAACAACTACACAAAACAAATCTAGTGAGATCTTTTCCAAAGATAGGCCAGTCTGAGATGGACCTACCACTTCAATAAGTTTAGAGTTGTTGATTGTCATATCGGTTGGATTCATTATCTACATTGATCAAAGCATCGCATTGAAGAAAATATTGCTACACGATATCAAAGTTTATTTGTATTTCTATAAGTATATACATAGTATTGTTGGGTTTTTGTATGACAAAAAATATCTTTAATAATGGGAAGGTCGTTATAAATTAGTCATATTTCTTTAAAGAAAAAAAAATTAAAAACTGAAATCCGATATATGGGAAAAGATACAGAATATATTATCATCTATGAACATAATCCAAGCGGTTCATGCCATATGGGATATAGATAGTTAAACTAAAACACGTTTACTACCAAAACTACTCACCAAAGATTATAAAATATGCAGTAAGCAGCCAAGCCTCCTGGAGGAAAACATTTGAGAGAGGTATGCTTGGAGTGTAGTGAGGTTTTATTCTTTGAATAATCATTCATCCTCTATACTTTTAGCAGAGATTGATGGAATTGTTGGCAGCAGGGAGTCTTTTGAAGCAACGAAGGGATGAAGAGATGAGATTTGTTGGTTCTCATAAGGTGAATGGTTTACTTGTCAGTTTGTTGTATTTATGATTGATTATATTCAACACTAATCAATTTCTAATACGAAGGTTCTCACCTTGGGTAATCTCCACCATTGCTCCATTCCATTTTTGGGTCAACTTTCTTCTTCGTTCATTCTTGGTCGTTCTATTATAACTTTTTTCTAGAATGACTAAAAGCTAAATACCTGGCCCAACTCTACGCAGAGACTTGTAAATTCAAAAAATTCAAGAATTGTATGGGGACCATTTTTAAATAAAGATCAAAACATTTTAAGCTCTGAAATTGTTTCTTTATTTGTTTTCTTTTAAATCTCATTTTTCTTTATCTTTTTCTTAATACAACACTTAAAAAAATAAAATAAAATAACTAATGAATTTATTACTTTTGTAAAATTATGTGTATAAGTTTATTTCATTTTATTTTTATTAGCCAGTTTTAATATGTACAAACTTTTGTTTTTTTTCTTTACTTACATTATCATTTTATTTCTCTTATTATTTATTACATTTTAACTTTGAATAGAAAATTAAAAAAATATCACATCACTACAGTGTTACTATAATTAATTTTTGTAGTCTTTAAACTAATTTCTTGTTTAACATGCCTTTATTTTAATTATTTCACTTTATCACTAACACATTTACATTAACTCTTCATTAGTTTTGTCTTAGTTTACTTTCTTACAAAATAAATACAAAAATATTATTAAGTTAGAGATTTTCTTGTACATATTTTCTTTAGTTGTTTAATTTCTTTTAAGTTTTTATTTAACTTTGTTATTTCAACTTTATGAACTCATACACATAAGCATAAAAATAATAAATCATAAAATGAATACAAATTAAATATTATAAAAAATAAAAAGCAAAAGGGAATTCATGCTTGGATTTTAGGTTAGAGGAGATTTAGCTTAGAGTCTAATGTGTTTTCTTGTTGGGGCTCTTAACCTAGGGTGATTTTCCCGTCTCTTCTCTCCTAGCCCCACAAGAGGTCGAGATATTGTTGTTGGAGAATCTTTAGTCCCTTGTCATCAACACATAGGTTCTTGGAGCCTCACAGGGAGGTATCCATCCCCTGTGGAGCCATTGTTAGCACACGAAATGTACTGAAAGTCACCCTTATTTTTATTTTTACTTTGTCTAAGTTTTGTTAGGGTTACATATAGTCTTTGAAGACTAGGTGATAGGTCTTGGTCATTAGGGTTATTTCATAAGTCAAAAAATGGGTTCATTCAAGTATTTTCCTAGCATATTCAAGTATTTTGCCGATTCATACATGGAGGAAATGGTGATATGGTCAAGTTAGCGTGGGCTCATGATCATCATGGTTTTTATGTTTTAGGTGCTAGCGTGAATATTTTTATGTGTAATGTGTCAATCATTTCTTATTTACCTGAATTTGTACCCGTATTGGCCATTAAGTAATGAAAACCCAATTCTCTCCAAAAGTTCCTAAATTTCCACAACAAATTTTTGTCATCTGTCAAATCATTGTAGAATTATCCTGTTATCTTGTTAGATTGATAATGACCAACCTAGCACATGAAATTTTGTGGTGTCCTTTCTTTCAGAGGTAGTTATAGTGGCCAATCATCAAAATATGTTGGAGATCATACCTTGATCATCAACCGTTTGAAATTTCCCTCACTGCAAAAGTCACATTCGCTACCAAAACCTTGTCACCAACCCAACCTCATCATTTTCCCTTCATATCGACATTTTCTACCTGTTTCTTAGTCCTATGTTCATTCTATTAACATATTTCTTCCTTAGCTTCCATTACTGATCAATTTTCCACTCCACTATAGTGAATTTTATTCGTTGCAGAAAACCTAATTTCGCTGCAGAAACCCTGTGATAACTGGTAAAGCTCATTTCTCAAGTAAATTGCTATGCCCTTGTATATTTATTATGTGTCTGAACTTTCATTCATGTTCACATATTATTACTTCCTTGGTCACAACTATGGATCATGATAAACAAAAGAAGAAGACAAATAAAGGGGGTGAAATTGTCGGGTTTGAACCTCAAGGGTTATAGTTGATAGATTCGAACCTAGTGATCAGAGAATCTCTTGAGAAGGATGAATGCATCAGATTTTGTGAGAAGCTTCAGATGTCACATGGAGGTGACAAAATAGGTTTCTTTAAATTATGATGGTCTTAAAACCAGATTTGGACCATTGGAGATTATGGTTTCAGAGAACACCATAGTTGCAGCCACATAAATACCAATGCAAGGTGGAAAACGGTTTAAGGGAATGTATTTAGATTCATCTTTTTGAAATGATTATATCAATTTTGAGTACCAGAATGAGAATTTCTCTAAAGGGGTGCCAAGGAGATGCATGCTGGAGAATTTTGACAAGTTGTTGAGGGTGATCTAGAGGTATTTCACTTGTGAAGGGAGATGGAATATGGTTTTCCAGAATGATATCAGGTTTCTTATGCATTTGATAGGTAAGGAAACCATTAACTTACCTTTTTTATTTGTACATAAGATTAGGCAATATGGAAGATAAGGTTCATGTCAAGTCTAATCATATTGAGCACAATATTTTCCATTTTGGTCTAATAAAGATTTTAGTCCTAGAGGAAATGAAGAAAACAAATAAATAATGGGACTCTTTTATATATTCCATAGGGTTTGGTCAAAAAATTTATGGCACTCCTAAAACAAACAAAGCCACCCTTGTGTCAAGTGAAAATATAGTGCAAGCAAGTTCTAGTAGACCTAAGAAAACAAAGAAAAATGATAAAGAATAGATCCCTGCTACAATTGAGACCCCGAAGCTTCAATTGAAACCATATGAAGCAAAGATTCCAAAGAAAAGGAGAAAGGAAAAAGACCCTTAGAACATGGCATGAGGAACATTGAAACTATCACAAAAACCCATGACAGTAGAAGGGTCAAGGAAAAGAGAAAAAATCTTGAACTAATCTTTGAGGAAGTAAAATTGGTAAAACCCAGGAAACCTTTATCAAGATTAGCTGCAAAAGAAAGGGCCCCTGTGGAGGAAGAAATCACAGAGGAATATATTCATCATGGGGATGAATAAGTTGCAAAAATAAAATTCAATCCAAGTAATAAAGTAAGATTCATCCTAGAAGTAGTTATGCAAGACACACTTCATAGGCCTAGAACTAGATTTGCAGTCATAAGTCTAGCATATAGTGAGGAGGCTAGATGTTGTGTCCCTTTCGTCACCTAAATGAGAAAAATAAGGATGCTTACAAGTCCAGTTGGGTTAGCTAGACAAGACAACAGTGAATGCAAGAGTTAGAAACATGAAGCATTATAAATAAACAAACAACTAAGCTAATAATAATAAAAGAAACTAAACTAGAGTGCATAAGGGAAATATAACAAAGAAAACAAACAACATTTATGCCACCAATGGATAAGTTGTATTAGTGGGAAAACACAAAAGAGAAAGGGAGACTTATGGGTCCCCTCTTCCTCCAAGGGAGGTCTCTTTAACCCCCAAAGATTGAGGTCTTCTTACAAATAACAAACTTGAAGGAAATGGTGAAGAAATCCAAATCTCATTCACTCAAGAGGTGACATGAATGGATAAATGAGATAATGCTTGTATTCTCTAATGAGGAAAGAGGTTCCTCTAAGAGAATATAGGCAACATAATAATACAAATGAATTCCTTGAAAATATAGTGCACCCATGGCCTCTTTTTATAGCAAAGAATTGAGGCATTTATTCAACCAGTCTTTAGTGTGAACAAGGGGATCTTTAGGGCACCCTTAGGTCTTTGACCAACCCCCCACTCGGATTCAGCTCGGATTTGGGTGTCAAATCGAATTGAAAGATGAACCATAAGTGGGTGGAAGGCCGACCAAAATCATAAATGTGTCGTTTTGAGGTGTGCACGAATTTTTGTGTCCACAGTCATGTATCGGGCGCATATGTTCTTTTTCGGCATTATTCAACTGTCGCACGTGCATGCGCTTCCTTTGTATCCTTAGTGCATGCTGATTTTTTAACCAGTTGTATAGTTTTGTGCCCTTTGGAAATGCATTTTCTGGGCCATGGATGAACTAATGGGTGTTTGAAGATGCTGGATTCCTGTAACCATTTGCAGATGAAATTCCAATGATAACATATGCCCCCTGATGTGTGAGGTTAGGAGCATACGTATAGCTGAAATACATCAATGTTTATTCTACTGAGAGTACTGTTGTAAGAAAGAGTGTTGAGGGGAAATTCAAGAGTGACCCATTGGAGGGAGAGGGGAACCGATCGAACCCAAACCCGTCGCAAGGTGTGAAAAAATAAAACTGTGTACAAACAAGGCGGGCATGCCCCATGCTCGTGTCATGTAACTCAAAAACGTGTAATACAATAACTGAAGATGTGTGTTGGTGTAGACGACTGCAGCACCCTCGAGGGCGTGTTGATAATAGCATAGGACAATTATTATGGTGAACAAACTCTAAAAAGAGGTGAGGACACCTGTAAGAAGTGTCGATGATACACAGGCATTGATAGCCTATCAATTTCCATAGGTGTTCAACAAATATAAAAAACAACTACAATAGTCACAAAGTAAGACCCACCGAAACATGATAAAGTGTTGAAGTCAAATGTTGTGGGGGTCAACGATAATAGATAGAAATGATGGTTATTTTTGTGCCATCAGAGAAACCTCATTGAGGTAATGAGAGTCAAGATACTGTCACCCTTCTGGAAACTGTGTTGATGTCGATAGGAAGGGAGACGCGACTCCAAGAAGCAAAGGGATTCATGAAATCCACATGATAAGATCAGGGACTGAAGAGATACATAGATGAAGTCAATATGTGGTGAGACTCAAGACTTCCCTGGATTGGGGATATTTGTGAAGGATAAGTGGCAACAACCGTGGAACTGAATCTAGCGTCAAAGGGAAGACTAGACTAGGGTTAAATTGTGCCAGAGGCATGACAAAGAGGACAAACTCAGAGATAGGGGGTAAATGGACTATGGGATACTCAAGGTTTATTGACGATGTCAACAGGAGGAGAAGATAATGAATTCCCCAACCAAGGGTGACATGGGTTGCTTTTGTTGGAAAAGGAAGGTCACCAAAGGTGACGACATAAAACTATGTAATGGCTGGAAACAAAGGCTTTGTACAATTACCAAATAAATAAAGAATAATTGGGGATGAGTGTACATATACATAAACGGGTGCCCCAATGCAACATGGCTTGGCCTGTGAGGGCACAAGTTGCGTGGAAAACAAGTGGAGGGTGGAGGCTCCATAGGTGGGTTTCTGTATTAGTTAAAATGAATGGAGGACAATCTGCAGATGGGATAGCTGATGGTGGATGAGATGGAGGGATACTGATACTACAGAGGTGCAGTGAAAATGTGAATTGTGACGAGATTACTCAGGAGTCCATTATGGGGAAGTTAGAAAAATGAGGAGAAGGAACATGCGACTAATTATCGGGAATGCAAAGACTCTGAGGACTCCCAGCCCTAAGGGGGTGAAAGTATCATGAGTGTCAAAGTGTCAAGGGGGACTATGAATGGGACAAATCATGTGGGGAAGAGTGCTACTGGGTGACAGTAATGAAATGCAGCGGAGGTTTGAGTACTGCAGAGCTGGATGGGGTGACCTTAGAGGAAAATATCGGAGGGTGTGACTGGGAGATGCAATTGATATTCAGATGGAATGATTACATGCCAGTAGTGATCATATATCTGAAAGGGTTATGATGATTTGTGGTGACCAAGTACCTGCACACATGAAAAGAAAATACCCGACGTGAACAATATCTGAAGATAAAGAACATATAACAGTTATTTGATATTTTTGAACATACATATGTGTACCTGGGCGTGATGTGAGAACAATTCTCCCTGGGAGCCAAGGATGGATGGTGGCCCGGGGAATTCGACTGTGTAGGTGGCAGGATCCTAGTCCCGTGGCTGAAGACAGATCGGAAAATAGATGCTCGGAGCTCCTAGAATTGAGTATGGAAGTTTGGGAAAAGGGACTATATATAGCTGTAGGGCCCACATTGCCACCTCATTTGTACCTGCTGCCATTGTGATTGGAAAAGAGATTTGGAGGAGAGATTTGGAGATTCTAGGAGATCAAGCCAGCCAATTTAGGATCAACGATCTTTAGGTTAGTGGTCATATCCTTCTGCACAATAGCTAGGGGTTCTTTTTTGGGTGGGGTTTGTATAGATGGTCGTACAAGGGGATTTTGTGAGGGTGGGGCCCCCAGTGCGTAGGCGATCGAGTGTTTCACGCACACGAGTGCACGGGTATAATTTGGAGAGTCGCGCACGGGGGCACCCAAATGGGGAAAATAGGTTTTCATGGGATGCGCGGTTGTGAAAAGTACAACATCGCATCCATGCACGACTGTGTTCCTGACAGTTGTGCCTGCGTGCGCAACTGTGGAGCGAACAGGCGCACTAGGGTGCGTGTCCATTGATGTGATATGGGCACATGGGTGCGCCCCTGTATAGCCAAAATTCACACATGAGTGCATGACTTTGGGGTGAACAGGCACGCATATGTGCGCACCTGTGGGGAAAAAAGCCGCGCCTTTGAGGCAAAGTTGAAGGGTGTAAAAACTAATCTTTTTTGGAGATTTTATGTTTTTATGAGTTGTGATGGTTGCTCAAATATTGTATGTGTGGATGCAGGCAACCAATCGATGATGTTGATCCAATGGAGGGAGAGGTACTGGGCGTGCCTGAGAGAGGAAGTGAGAGATGAGGAGCCAACAATACATGGTGCTTTGACAGCTTATGGGTTGTTGTAGTTTTTTGAGTTCTCACTAGTGAGGGCACATGGGTACTTGTTGCAGTTCCCGATTTCGATGTGGAGTCCAGAGATGCAGTGTTTTATTGTTCGTGGTGAGCACCTGGAATTCTCTGTTGTAGAGGATGTATACTTTTTGACTGGGGTCCCTTTTTGGGGGAACCTACTACTTGTCGAGCTCGTGGTACCCGAGGATGGGTAGTTAGTTGTCCTAGCATGGATCTATTGTTCAGGAGAGGACTACATGTCTGGCTCTGTGGTGAGGATTGGGGAGATGGATGCCCTAGTGCATTAGTGTGTTGCATCGATGATTGTGAGAGTGTATGGATCTCTCGCCACTTAGCGGATTAGTGGGGGTCAACCGACGATTATGCAGAGGGAACTGGGGGGTGCACATTTTTCCTGGGGCTTGATGATGCATGCCAAGATGGTGGGGCAGTTTGACAGGTGTCGATTTGCTGACTCGAGGGAGTTTTCATTTGGGTCCATCTTGGTAGCATGGTTTTTGGAGAGGGTGCCCATGTTGTGCCTGAGAGTTTTATTAGACACCCTGGGTATACGAGAGCTGCGACTGAGGCGGTGGGTGATGATTCTAGTTCGCCATGGTGTGGGGGAGGGTGGCCATTATTTTAGGGCCGAGGCTGCATGGGTGTGGAGTCAAATGCCATAGATCATACTCCAGTTCCCATATAGTGGGGTGGATTTCCGATATCACTGAGAGATGGTGCTGCCCCAGGGAGAGGTGTTCGACCGCAGAGGTATGTGGATTTATTTGATGTTGTGATTTATAGATAGTATAACATGTTCTTTGTGTATAGATGGATGTTGATGTTATCATTTTTTTGTTGTGTGTGTAGATGTGGGACCTCGCGGAAGGGAGGTTGAGATGGTCAGAGTGCCAGCGCATTAGGGGCCAGTGAGACCACCACTGGGAGAGCCACGGGCCAGGGAGAGATGTTGGCATGATGAGGGTGGTGTGAGGCTAGATTATGATGAGAGGGTGGG
>SNQJ01S0011886.1:46914-74584 GCA_010110895.2 Picea sitchensis
CTCCAACATTGCGACTGAGACCAGGTTTTTCTTCAGACCTGGAACATGCATAACATTTTTCAATTGAAATGGTTTACCTGATTCCCTCTAAAAGGTAATGGTACCAATACCATTTTCACTGTATCATCCATCGTCACCCATCTTTATATGCATTCTGAGATCTTTCTCCTCCAAGTCAATGAAAGACTCTTTATCTCCCGTCATGTGGAATGAATCGCCACTATCCAAATACCACACTAATCCCGATGCACCTGAAGCCATGCATGCGATCAAAGTGAAGTAAAGTTCAAATTGTGAGACAAGAGCCTCACCAATTGAAGATCTAGCAACCGTCTTGTTCTTCTTCTTCTATGGACAGTTAGTAGCGAGATTCCCATGTTCGTGACAGTGAAAACAATTCACTTTGGACAAATCTAGCTTCTTGACTTTAGACTCAGATTTTGGATGGAATTTATTTCCTTTCCCTTTCCTTGCCTTTGAATTCAAAGAACAATCCTCTTCATCATCATGCTTTGATGAAGATCCATCTCTGGTGTTCCGCCTGAACTCCTCTTGCACTAGATCCGACCATAGTTGTTCCCAATTTGGCAATTTTTCCCTTCCATTGACAGAGTCTTGATAACTATGCCAACTCTTAGGAAGTCCTAGGAGCGCCAAGCTCATGAAATCATCAGCAACAACTGCTATTCCCACACTTCCAAGCTCATCCGAATATTGGACGAACTTCGTGAGATATTTTGGAATGGTCTCGCCCTTTTCCATCTTGATCTTCCTGATTTTATCTTTGAGTGCCAATTTCCTATGGTCGCTACTATTTTGGAACATATCCGTCAAAACCTTCCACATTGCATGTGGTGTGGTTTTCCCATGGAGACTTGAGACAATGTGGTCTCTTACTCCCTCCAACAAAATCCTCCTCGCCTTTTCCACTTTCTTTTTCCATGCATCAAGATTTGCAGTATCTGTCGCATCCAGCTTAGGAACATCGTTGTCAATGTAACCCTTCAAGCCATTGTCTTTGAGCAATGATTCCATCATGTCCTTCCAAGCTATGTAGTTCAATCTTCCCTCGTGGCATACTCCAACCTCAAGCCATTGAAAGACATTTTCAATTGTCGCACCAAGAAAATATTGCAAATTCAAATGTTATCCAACCCAAAAACTCAACTGTTGCAATCCCTCTTTCCCTGGGAGGTTCGAACCCCACCTGAGAGCAGCCTGAGGGAATTTTGCACCCTGCCTGTGTGTATCTTGTGAAATTACCTGGGAAGTTCGCACCCTGCTTCACTATAGCGTGAAGGGAGGTCACACTTCTCCCTTAAGCAGCCTGCGATAATCACCTTGAAGTTCGCACCCTTCCTTTGTCTAGGGTGCGAGAATCACTGTTCCTGAAAATGAGCATAGTTTTCAGTACTAGGGTTCGCACCTTGCTAGAGACAGGACCTGTGAAAATATGATTATGTTATCACCTCACTTCCGTGGCTCCGTGGCCTCCGTGGCTCTGATACCATGTAAAAATTTCAATACAAATTAAGTATTTCCTACGATTCTCCTGATCTAACAATTATACGCCACTGTTAAATACATAATCGATTATACTATTATTCTTGCGGAAAATTAAACCATGATCACAATCACAATCACAATCACAAAGTGAAATATCAAGAACGCACAACAAAGAAGTTTTACTGGGAAAGCGTAAAGCTAAAAAACCCCATTATCATATATTATGTATATCATGAATCATGAAACAATCTCATACAAAAATCTAATCCAAGAGCTCTCAGTACAATACAATCGTCTCACACTGTCATACACAAATCAACAAATACATGTGCCAATTCATGTTTCCAGACAACTTACCTCCTCTGCACAATCTCTGCAATTCGAATTCTCACAATGAATATTACAAATTACCTAGTTTGCACATGCTCATAAGCATATCCAGTGCATGTGTGATCAAAATCACAACTGATAGCCAAACTATCCCTTTCCCTTGTTATCTCAACTAAGTCTCCACTGGATCTGACATGCATGTAGTTAACCGTGGCCAATCTTCAGTTGCATGTGAGTTCATTGATTAACTGAACTCTCACTAGTGCATGTTTAGTTACAACTCGTACAACTGATCTTAACTCACTTAACTACACTTACAATTCTGTTACAAATCCAACTCACTCAATTATGAATGAAATAATAGATTAATATTTATTGTCCAATTTATTTAAGGGAAAAGTAAATTAGGCACATGTTTCTTGTTGAATTTTCAACATTGTCCACATGAGAGAACCAAGAAAACAAATTCTCCTGTCCTAAAATACGTAACGTCCTTCCTCTCAAAATAGCACTGGACCTTCCAATAGCACTCAATAGTGGGGTCTGAAGCCACCGAAAGAGGAACTAGTGAAGGATAAAATAATCAGTTATAATGAGGGGTAGAGGGTGCATATCCCGAAAGAGATGGAAATATTTCCCAATAGCCACCCAAAATCCGATCAAGGTGAAATTGAAGCCCACAATTGCTACATGGGTACATATCCTAAAATTTGGTCACTAGTTACCTCGGTCAAAGTGTGACATTTAGATTTTTGGCCTAATAAATGAGTCACAGGCTGGATCCCATCCAAGAGGTGGGTGCCTCAAGGGGGGACGCACAGAACAATTGGACCTCGACCTTCGACCCTTCATGGGTATCTCCCTGGCTAATGGTGTTTGGAACACTTGACTTGGAGGATTTTAAAGTTCCCTATTTGAAAACTTCTACCGTTTGAATATGTGAGAACCATATAACGGGGAGTTATTTAGATGCTTATCCCCGAGATACTACCTAGACTAAAAAAAAATTCTTTTGGCACCTCCTGTGGAGGAAAACTTAGTGAGTTTTTAGAAACATTTTAGATGTGATTGTTTGAGAGATTGGGGGTGTTAACCAATATCGTTGAAATTAAGTGGGAGTGGATAGTTTGGTCAAGAAAAGGGTGGGGCATTTAAGAATCCCTTTGGAGGAAACTTACTTCAACTTCCACATTTCGAGATGAAAACTATGTGAGTGAGTAGTGACTTTGTGTGTGAACAAGTGAAAGTGTGCCAAATTTTTAATAATTTAGGTGTCACCTTGCTACATGTGGACTTTGTGTAGTCCTTACAAGTCTTGATTACCTAATTAAATAAATTCCATTGGTAAAACCTTGCAGAATTTTAAATTCCCTAGAAAATTAGCATGTGGACATATGGGTCCTTACCAATCCTTTAACTCCCTAGTGTGATTTAATCTAAGAAATCTTCAACAACTATCCTAGATTGTGGACATGTGGGCATGTATGGACCCGTTACAAAAACCTTTAAGCTTCCCTAGTGATTTGATATAAGAAAGTAAATTCAAAACTATTCTATCTTTATAGCATGTGGGCATGTATGGGCCCATTACAATTTTAAGATGTGTTTTGAAAAGAAACTAAGAGGAGTCTCGATTCAGGCTATTGTCCTCTCCTAAAAATTTTGTCTTTAAGGGAGATGAAATTTTCCCTCAATCATTTTTCTGATTCTCCAGATCGTTTTATGGTGCGAGAGAAGAGAATACTCAAAGATTGACGTTCAATTTCTGGTCCTAATGAAAGTAGTTATATTTGTGATATAGAATGATTCCAACTTATCTTTAATCGAAACAATCCATCCATGTGGCAAAAATGAAAGAAAAAAGTGGATAAATATGGTTTTAACCCCCTAAGTGCCTATGTTTTCACTAACCCTTCATGTGGAGAGGGAATCTAAGTGTGATGCATATTACAATATACTTAGAATCAAACTTAATAGGGCTATTGGCCTCCAAAAAATCAAAAAAACCCTTACAATGTATGATTTTATGGACAGATGCACATGTTGCAGAGTAGACACATTGGGTGCTAATGTGCAAATGGAAAAAGACCTTTTGGTGTAGTGCACAGAATGCACTGAGAAACACAGTGTGTTTGGTGCACGTGCTTGGAAGACGTCGCTGTGGGTTAAAAAACCTATGCACTTTCTATTACATGGTCATGAAAGAAATTTCAGATGAAATTATCTCAACTCAGCTCTGAATTTAGATTTTTTCAGGCAGGCATGGGCCGTTTATGGTTCCTGCAAGTTAAATAAGCCAAAATGAAGTGCTCAAACAACCCAAATGGTGGGTAAATTGATACCAATCCCCAGTGGAGTCATCACTCTGTTGCGTCCCTTTCGACACCTAAATGAGAAAAATAAGGATGATTACAAGTCCAGTTGTGTTAGCCAGAAAAGACATCAATGAATGCAAGAGTTAAAAACATCAAGCATTAGAAATAAACAAACAACTAAGCTAATAATAATAGAAGAAACTAAAGTAGAATGCATAAGGGAAATATAACAAAGAAAACAAACAACATTTATGCCACCAATGGATAACTTGTATTAGTGGGAAAACACCAAAGATAAAGGGAGACTTATGGGACCCCTCTTCCTCCAAGGGAGGGCTCTTGAACCCCCAAAGATTAAGCTCTTCTTACAAATAAAAAACTTGAAGGAAATGGTTAAGAAATACAAATCTCATTCACTCAATAGGTGATACGAATGACTAAATGAGATGGTGCTTGTATGCTCTAATGAGGAAAGAGGTTCCTCTAAGAGAATATAGGCAGCATAACAATACAAATGAATTCCTTGAAAATATAGTGCACCCATGGCCTCTTTTTATAGTAATGATTTGAGGCATTTATTCAACCCGTATTTAGTGTGAACAAGGGGCTCTTTAGGGCACCCTTAGGTCGTTGACCAGCCCCCCACTTGGATTCAACTCAGATTTGTGTGTCAAATCGACTTGGGAGATGAACCAAAAGTGGGTGGAAGGCCGACCAAAATCATAAATGCGTCGTTCTGAGGTGTGTGTGTATTTTTGTGTCCACAGTTGCACATCGAGCACATATGCAATTTTTAGACATTATTCGATTGTCGCATGTGCGCACGCCGCCTTTGTATCCTTAGAGCATGATGATTTTTTAATCAGTTGTATAGTTTCGTTCCCTTTGGAAATGCATTTTCTGGGCCATGGATGAACTAATGGATGTTTGAAGATGCTGGATTCCTGTAACCATTTGCGGACGAAATTCTAGTGATAACACTAGATTTGAGACTCCCGTTGGTCATAGAGATGCATCAATAGTTGAATTTCATTCTTCCCTAGAAGAAAGTGATATGAGAGTGAAAAGTCTCCGAAATCAATTAATAGAGGCCCAAGATCTCACTGTGCATCTGAGAGAAGAAAAAAGGGAAATGAAAGTGAATATGGCTACACTCCTTAATGATTGTGAGGAATCCCTTGACAATAGTATATATATGGTAAAAAGGTCCTTGTATCTCCACAAGCAATTGAATAATGTATAAAACAAAAAATGGTTCTGCAAAAGGAGAACAAAGTTTTGAAGAGAAAGCTACACAGATTGGAGGAAGAGGTTGTTCGAAGGAATTTGGACATGTTGGCACAATATGATTTAATTAGTACTATACTAAGACAAATCTCAAATTTGAAAATTTGAAACTGATAAAGAACCTAACTCATGGCATGAATTTTGATTGTGGATTACTTAATACTTGTTTTCAAAAGTTTTGCAATCAAAAGGCCTCTTACTGATATTAAAAACAGTGAAGAAAGTGTACAACATGTAAACGAACATATTTATACATAATTTCTACAATTTTTTTTATGTTCGATGCAAAACTGGCTTATACAGAGCTTCCATAGAGAAATCTTGTTCACTGCAGAATTGCTACAGGGGTTTTGCAGCGTACGACAGTTTGTTGCAGAACCACACAACCAACCTGAATTTGAGATTTTGAAAGGTTCCATATGTGAAATGAAGTTTGAGTGGTGAATATTATATTAAATTAGGATTCATTGGACAAATGTACTTTCAATCTAGTTCCCTTAGATCATGAAACATGTGTTGTCTTCAAACAAGATCCAGGAATCTAGGAATTAGTTAGATTTTGTTTTGTTAGTCTATGCCACACACTTCTTGAGGTAAAAAATCCTATGCAATAGATTAGGCAATGAACTCCTGGAGGGAGTATGTAATATATCAACTCTTTATTATAATTATCAAGCTATTGTAGGGGTTTGAATGATGAGTGACTAGAGACTCATATTTTTTGGTTGTCATTTTAAGGCAAAGAGACTGTGTATCAAGACTGGAGGATTCTAATGGAAGTTTATGATCAAATTTGTTTTCCAACCTATTTCCTTTCTTCTAATTTCATGGACGTTGTGGATGAATGATTTATGTACAATATTATTTTTCATATGTGTAGTAAATGGGTTATTGTATATACTGTGAGGTTTTCCATGCACGTTCTTTATATTTGTGAGTTAGGTGGATCCTACTTCATGAAACTTCTTTTGTAGATGAGTCAATTGAAATGAATGTTGAATTGTATTATGTAATTCAGTGTTCTTTATCTCTTATGCTCTTTTTTTCTTATATGCACTGATTAGAGGTTGTATTAGCCCATCTTTGCTGGAGAACAATATCTTTTTCATTTTTCATGCTGGACCGAGTCTTGAGACTGTGTCAGTTTGATCCACTTACATAATCTTGAAAAACAAAAAAATCCTTTTAATTGATATTATGATAGGAATTAGGCTTGTTCTTCATAATCATTCTAAGAACAACTCCTAGTGATAACACAATCCATGCGGATGTCATGAAAAATCTGCAAAATTGTTGATTTTCAATCAATGATAACTTTTCTTTTTGGACACCAATCTGGATGATTTTTTTTTTTAAGATGAATAAATTTTTCTGAGAAATATAGATATCTAACTAATTCCTTCATATTCCATACATATAGTTACAAAATTAGATATGAATTTTATGAACCTCTTTTAGAGGAAAAACTCTTTAAGAGATCCAAGGAAGAAAGAAAAGTCCCCAGTGGAATCACAAATCCGTTACGGGAAAAAGTATCACATGGATCTCACTGAGAAGATTAGTAAGATATCCCTAGGATATGCCCTTGATATTAGACAAAAATTGGGTGATTCGTATCATTTTCATAGATCTAGATTCAAACACATAGATTCATCATTATCCTAAGGAGTAGTGAATATTTGCATACATTTCTTGAGTTTGTCCTTTGTATATCCTGGTTGACGCAGTCCTGAAACTCCAGCTCCAATATCCAAAACCCTCTTCTTGTATACAAAATACAAGCAATATTTCTACCTCTATACCTAGGATTAGAATGCTAGATCTAACCTACTTCTAACCATATCTATAAATAGATGAATCGGATCTAAACATTTGCATAATGGAATACAAATATATCAGCGGAAAACCAATGATCCATTGATAACATAAGCAAAATTACATCATTTCATACCTTGAATGTTGATGCTTACTCCTATTTATAGCCTCTCGATGCTCCTCCTTAGACTCTTGAGATTCTCTCTCTATTCTAACCACAAAACCACTCTCAAAAATATCCTCCCCATCTTCTTCATTTGGCCTCTTCTTAGAGTATTTTAGAAGATATTGGAGATAGGATTCATGACATGTAAATTACGTGGATACAAGTCATGGATAGGTGGATAAAAATCATGGATAGCTTGATAGCATGTGAAATAAGCAATTACAATTCATAGATAGGCTTGATGGCATGTGAACTAAGAAATTACAAGTCATGCACAAGTTTCAATCTTAATTATGAGCTTTTGCCAACCTATTACGAACTTTTTCTCTATTATAAGGTTTTTTATCAAGTTCCATGCTCAATTATAAGCTTTTTCCAACTCACTATGAACTTTCTTTTCAATTACATGATTTTATTCTCAATTATGAAATAATTCTTATTTCATAACTATGAAATTTTGACAAACTAATTATTTCCTTGTAAAATAATTATGAGAATTTCACTCAATTATGTAATTCTAGCCTCATACTATCTAATAATATGATTTCACAACCTAAGGGGGAAAATACAAGTATAAAAACCATGGGAGACTTATTTGGCATTGCAAATAGATGTGACTTACTAGAGCAATGTAATATTTAAATTTGAATAAAATCGTAACTAATTTTTTACAAAGGAGTATTGAGTAAGATATTTTGAGTTTGGTTGACTTGGATAACTGTGGTAGAATTAGATTATCATCATTATCCTTGGTTGATTATATCTGAATTTGATTACTATAGTTCACTATGGTTTCCCATGATTGACTTGAATGACCAACGTTCTCTATAGTTAACTTTTTGTTGACTTCAATGGTTCTTTATTGTGATTCGACCATCTGTGGTTGAGGTTGGATGAGGGTGATTTGGTTGAAAATAGTTATATATGGTTGAATTGAATGTAAAACAATTAGCTAACTATGGTTAATTGTAGATGACTTTCATTTACCATGAATGAATATCATTAACTATGTTGACCTTAGTTGACATTTGTTCACTATGGTTAAGTTTGATTGAGTTTGGTTTACTTGGTCGAACATGGTTGATTTAGATACTTATTGTTGACTTGGGTAACTATGATTTACTTTGATTCAGTATGGATACAGATGAATTGGATATATGTTGTTGATTGCGTTTAACTATTTGTTGCATCTTGTTTAATATATTTGACTTCATTGACTATGGTTGTCTTAGGTTGACATTGGTAGACTGGTTGACATAGTTTCGGGTGTTGACTACAATTATGCCACCTATGAATAATGTTTTTGGTGTTGACTATGATTGATTGTAGTTGAAATTGGTTTACATATGTGGAATTACAAATATATGGAACTAAACATAGAAATATAGGGTTTAAAATTTTAGGAGAATGGGAATAAACTAACTTTTTTTAGAGTACTAGGCCATATATTTTTATCTATGGTTGAATTGGATAATTGTGGTAGACTTAGATGAGTATCATTGACCTTGGTTAACTATGATTCACGTTTTTGTTTATGGTTGATTATGGTTGAGAATTGACAACTTAACAGACTATGTTTGAATTTGGTCACTCAGTTCATATTGTGTTGACTTTGGTTACCCATGACTAATGCAGTTGAGTGTGGAAGAGTTTGATTGTTGATATATTTGTTTGAACATTGTGGAATATGGTTGACTATAATTGATTGTGGTTGAATTAGCTAACTATTATTATTCTAAGGTGACTTTGGTTAACCATGGTTTAATATCATGATTATGTTTTCTCCAACTGACTTTGATTCACAATGGTTGATATTGGTTGAGTGTGATTGAATTGGATAACTATGGTTGACTTAGGGAAGTATGGAAGAATATGGTTGACTCAAATAAAACAAGTGTTTGATTATGTTTAAATGTTGTTTACTTTGGTCAAGTGTGGTTGACTATGGTTAATAATGGATGACATTTGTTAAATTTGGATAATTGTGGTTGCAAGTGGTTGGTTAAGGTTGAGAATAATTAACTTGATTCACAATGGTTAACCTCAATGAATGATTTTGACTTTCAACGAATTTTGTTGCATGTGGTTGAGTCATGTAAATGTGGTTCAATTTGACTATACCTAAATTTCATTGTTGAATTGCGTAAATGAAGTTTACATGGTGGAATATGGCTACTATTGACTATAATAGATCTTATCTGGCTTATGGCACATTATGGTGTTTTTCAAGGGTTATGTTGTAATTCATAAAAGAGCATAGTTACCAAATTAACGAGAACTATCCAGAGTTCTCATTTTTTTAGAGTGGTTATTTTTACCCCTAAATCAAAAAGTGGCACTACTGGTAGCACCATTTTTTGTGCAGTGGTTAAAATCACTACAAGGAAAAGACCCTCTAACAAAGGTTTTTGTGGACACCCCTATAAAAATAGCCAAAAAATATGTTTATAGAGGATGATACTAGCGGAGGCAAGTGGGTGAAGGTTTTAGTGGATGTTTTTACAGCGATGCTTTTATAAGTACATAATGCATTGATGTGTTTTATACAACATGAGCATTAGTGCCCTCAAAACTAGCACACCGTAGCAGGGTTATTTCAAATAAAGAAAAATATTATCCGGTGCACTACATAAATAATGACACACTGAGAAATAATGATGCATTGTAATACCATTCTTTAAAAAATCTCCGCTGTGAAACACAACACTAGAAGAACTGGTGCGCTATAGTAGATCACATCGTTATATGGTTAAATAAAAAACATTTACACACCAATGTACGATTGCATTAACAAATATATTTCGGTGCACTCCATTGTATCATGCACACTAGTGCTCAAATATGGAGCACCGTCTTAGGGTTAATTTCCAAATTTACGCACTTCTCTATACAAGGTCAACAACACCGGGGAATATATTATTATACCGCACCGTGTCATGCTTAAAGAAAAAAATTTGCACCACTGTATTTTTTCAAAAAATGTACGTCGATGCACTATGTAGTAGTAAATGCACCGGTATGCACATGTACCTAAAAACATGTGAACCATTCTAGGAATATATTTTTTTTAAATATAAATGGTGCGCTCATTAAACATGTACGCCCCAGTGGGGTTTGTTCATCGGGTGCATCAAAACAGGGTTTTATAAAAAATAATTACGATGGTAAAAATAATTTTTACCAGATTCAATGTTGTAGAGCTCAAAAGCACCAGTGAAACCTGTGCCTATATAAAGCACCCTTCCATTGGTGCTTTCCTTGCTTGCCTTCCTTTTTTTTGTTGCTCGGTGCGTGAATTTCAAATTTTTCCAAACTATGGGAAAATTTAGTTTTTTTTAGTACGTCGCAACCATGCCTCCCTGATGACAAAATATATAGGTAATGTTCTTTTTTATTCATAACTTAAGTTTTCACTGGATTAAAATTTAAAATCGAGTGAAATTTTAAGTGTAAAAAAAAAAACAAAAAAACTACGTGGTTCATTAGAAGCGCTCCGCTCGCATCGCCTATGGTGTGACCTGTAAATCTACAGGGTGCACCACGTACCTTGTTACCTTTCTTGGAGGTGTGTTGGTAAACATAAACACATCTTCACACCGAATAAAATCATATAAATGGTGGGGTGGTGATTCAAGTACAGATAATGCACCAGGCCATTAAATTATATGGTGCACCGCCTTATCATATATATATATTTACGTAGTGTGCTGGTAAACGTTTGCACCAGGGCGTTCATGTTTACCAAAAACATTACTGAGAAATCTAAAATTGTGGTGCAATACACCCCGTAAATTTTTTGGTGGCACCATACGTAGTACGATAGTAACGACCGAAACACATTGCAAAACGTTTCGTACTCGAAAATTTGGAAAAACAATTGTGACAGTGCATCGACGTTCGTTACATGCATCAGTGCGTGTAGTGAATGTATACACACCTCCTTTTTTCTAATTTCTAAATAATTGTTTACGTGAATTAAGATTTTAATTTGTTTTTTGGTTTCAGTGGTGTGTAGGATAAATGTAATTCACTCGGGAATATGTGTTGTTATGTAGCGCCCCGGTACGATACTGTTTTCAAATGCACTGCATAACATAGTAGAACATATTTTTTTTGGTGCGTTATTTTACACTAAATCACTGTGAACGATGCTCACAATATCTATATGCACACCATCGACGGTGCGTGACTATTTTTTGGGTGCACTTTTAATGCAATTAACGTATTTTCGAAGGAAGTTACTTTTCTGTATTTATAGATAAATTTATCATTCAATAGATTTTTTTTATGTTTTATGTATGAGTAAGGCTGATGTATTTCATATGTTAATCATGTAGAGACATCAGAAGAGAGAGAAGAAATAGAAATAGGAGTAGAGGGTGGACCTATACAATGTTGTACAGGAATGGGAGGCGAGGGAGAGGGAGAGGGGGAGGGAGAGGGAGAGGGAGAGGGAGAGGGATTTGTACCCTCTCCCTATTACTGCAATGACTCATGTTCTCTTTATGGATGTAGGCCTCCTTAAGTAATATGAGGAGGCTACATCCCTTAAGTGGAACTCATGGTTGTTGGTGCATCTGATCCGTCGATGGGATGTCCATCGACAAGATTTTTGTGTGGGTTCGGATTAGTGGTACCATCCCACAGAGGATGCTATTTATTTTATCACTAGGATATCCAGGAGAGGGGAAGATTTTCTCAGTTCCCATATGTCCCAGTAGGTGTTTCCACTAAGAGTCAAATCATGTGCTCTCAAAAATATATTGGGGTTGATGTACTATCCCCAGTGGATTTTCAGGTGTCTGGTGGACAACTGGAAATAACCTCTTTCGGTGTAGAGGAGGTTAGGTTCCCCCCACTCTTAGTGAATACCATATCCCACTTTACTAGTGATGGGAAGGACTTAGCTTCCCTCTTTTGTATTATTTTGATTCATTGGTACAAAGGCCATGGTGTATCAGATGGTCTTCCATTTTCTTGTGGTAGTTTTGTATAGTGCTCAACAAACGTCATGCTATGATACATGGGAGGTAAAATTTCCCATTTGCCTCAGAGATATTTTGCTTATTTTTTGAGAGGTTTTCAAAGACGAGTATGAATTTTGTCTATCAGCCTGCTAGGTCGAGGACTCATGTGCGGATTCACGTGTGGGGGGAGATTATGCCCAAGAGGGGTGAGCTAGAGTTTTCGACCAATATTTCATGAGACGCACTAGGGATACTACGTAGTGCGACAGATCACATGTTTGTCATAGTATTGTATCCTTGCGTGGGTTTGGATTAGCGAGGATTTCCAAACATAATCTTCACACCAGATGAGCCACTATATGATAGAGTTAACATTAGTGTTTTGTTTAAATTAATATAGTTTAATTTTATTGTCTTACTTAACTAGAATAAAATTAATTATAACACGTTCATTAACTTGTTTTATTAATTTTTTTAATGAATTAACTGTGTAATTATTGTTCTGTAATATATGTTTTGTATATATTGGCACTTTCATTGGGGGCATGCCTCCTTTTCCAGAAGATAATGATGAGAACATGATGCCTGAGACCATGGCAGGTCAGGGTCCTTGGGTGCAGATACTCAGTGGCATGTGCCATAGGCACGATACCAGATTTAGGTTAGAGTTGGCCGACCGACTCTCTGCACTTTTCAGTGAGGTGGGAGTCCGCCTTGCCCAAAAGTGAGACATCAAGGAATATCCTATGCTCTTGTATATTTTGAGTGAGATGTCATGTGATTTGATGCCTCTTATGAATCATATCATCAGAGTTGCCAAGCTACTAGCAGCGAGGAGGGATCCTGATGATATGTGCAACTCTCCTTCCAGTAATTCACGTTCTTCGAGTACCCCATTAATAGAGGAGGGTGGTCATGATCATCATTCTTCACATCCTTCTCCTCCTCCTTAACCACACCCAGATCATGAGGAGGAAGAACATATTCCCACTCCTTCTCTTTCACTTCACCTAGATGAGTATGCCGGGCCTATTCATCATCCTCCTCTTTCACCTCACCTAGATGAGCATGTCAAACCTATTCCTCTTCCTCCTCTTTTACCTCACCTAGATGAGAATACATGACCTATTCATCATCCATCGTCTTCCACTATAGACTAGGCCTCCACTACTATTGTATGAATGCATATTATCCCACCAGCTGGACCAAATATGTTATAGTAGTTATTTGACTTGTCCATGATATATATATATATAATGGTTTTTTTCTATTGATCATGTTGATGATGTACTTAATTTATGTGTTTGATAGATGTCTATGTTATAAAATTGTTCATTAGACGTGTATTTTTCGTATTGATCATGATGATATACTTAATTAATTTATATGTTGATGTTGATGTGTACATTTTTAGGTCTTGTTAGATATGTTTAATGTTAAATGTTCTTCATATATGTGTATGTTAAATGATGCTTGTTATATGTGTGTGATGATGATGTTAGAAAATGCTTGTCTTCTATTAGATGTGATCACAATGATGATGCCCTATTAAATTATTAGATATGTGTGCTAGATAATTAATGACGTTTATATGTGCTAGAGGTATATATAATTAGATGATGTTAGCTAGCGAATATAAATGTGTATTTTAGATGTTGTTTATGTATGTTATAAGATGGTTATCATCATCATGTTTATTTTTATAAATTACAAACTTCAATATGGTTGAAACTATAATTATAAATTTGAAACTCTAATTGCATAGATAGTTCATTATACATATTCATTATAACTATTTTTTTTTTCAAAAGAAAAATTACATATGAATAAAGATTATTTTCCATTTACTAATTACTCTTTTTGAATAAAATCTTCTACACTAAAAATTGTTATTATAAAAAAGTTATTATCTCCAATAGTAAGCATTCTAATGGATTTAAATTTTTTTGGATGCAAATCTTCCTATTGTTATTTTTGCCATTATTTCTTAAGTTGATTTCTATCAAATTTTAAAATATTACTTTATTAATTGTGGTTTTACTCAACATTGGGGGCATAATTTTATAAATATTTTCAAAAGCAATGATAAAAGTATGTAAACTAACAAACACTACTTTAGTTAAAAACTAAACTATCACAAAATCATGTTATAAATTTATTTATTTTTAATTATAAACCACATTTGTTATTAATCTTACTTTTAAATATACAAAATAAATGAACATAAACTCAGTTTTTGAATCATCATGTTAACATATCCTCAAACATGTTGTACTATTAAACATGCATATCAACGATATTATTACATCTAATTATATCAACATAAAAAGTAGAATTTCATATCCCCTTAAAAGTTCAATTGGACATTTAACATTTTTCAGGATTTCACAATTGGAGATACTTAAAGAAGATGAAACATTTTTAAATATATGCGACGACATATAAATATGTTCAAATAAAAATCGTTCCATGAAATCACAAATAATTTGAAAGACAAACACATTACATATCAAATTGACTGTTAACCAACTAAAATTGTTCAAAGATTTGTTATAATTAACTTAACATTTCCTCTGTCAAAAGATGAATAAAAAGCAATATAATTAGCGAAATAATCAATCTAAAAAAAATATACAACAACAATATTAAATATGAAATAAAACATGTACATTTCACTCGATATTTTCATCATCCTCATTATCTTCCTAGCTTGGCATGATAACATTGTTGTTCATAAATGTGTTTTGATCTAGGGTCATGTATTAATACAAACCACCAATCCCTATCCAACACATCTGGGTAAAAAAAATACTTTTTTGCAGTGTTTTGGGAAAACATAAGGCTCCTTAGCTTCATCCCACATATTTTTAGAGTTGATACATATCATCCCACTATCACGCTCTTCCTTTACATTATTCCGATCAATAGTGTCCCACCAATATCACCTAAAAATAACACTTTGGAAAGAAGAGAAGTCTACTTGAGTGATCTCTTGTATATTTTCGACGTAACCTAACTTTCCATGTATGGTGTTTTGATCGTGGTGGCTAGAACGACTAGATTGTTCGAACTCGACTTTCACTCCACAGTCTTGCATCATGTGTCCATCATTGACATCCTCTGTGTGAAAATGATGTCCATATGCCCACATAGATGGGTCAAACAAATGCACCAATAAAAAAGTTAACAAACCACAGTTTCAATATGTGTCTAATAACTCGACCATTAAAATATAAAATAATATAGATCTACTTACAATTCAAATGTGCATTACAAATTTAAAATTTATGTACAAAAAAATATTATTATCGAGTTGTTGCAACCAATCCCTATGTTTAGTGCATCCTCTTCTTCACGTGGGTAACAATCATATGCACCATATTTCTCTATGACTTGGTCAACAACCAAACTATTGGGGCATATCAATGACATATTTTATTTTAAATGATTAGCATAAGGCATGTTTATACCATTCAACTGTATGAATTCTTTTCCGTTACTTTTCCATTTCCTCCTCTTATGTTCGTACAATGTGACCCATGACTATGTTGCCTCCGAATTGTAAAGAATGAATTTATTGATGGCATTAATTTCTGAATTCGTTGATGTATTCATGAAATTAAACCAACATATAATACACATGATATCATGAAAATATATATTATGAAGTTCAGTGTGAATAGTTACTATGTAGAAATTTGACAAATGATAAGTCACTTACTATTTATCAAGCACATTTTTCCATTCGTTTGGAGAAGCTCCCCTTCTCTTTTGTCCTTATTCCATTCGTCGTCCCAAATAACTACACCTAGTGTGTTTTCTATATGCTTAGTGTACTCACTGGAATGATATAAAGACGCATATGATATGTAACCCTTTTCCATATACCCCTCCAGGTTTTCCCTTTGACGAACAAATCCTTTCAATTTCTTCATGTACCTCTCTAGAAATAAAATCCAATGATAGGAAACCACCCCGACTAATTCAACCTCATCTACTAGGTGCATTAGAAGATGCACTTGTAAGTCCATGAAACTCGATGGTATTTCCTTCTCAAACATACAAACAATCTCATCTATCTCTTGATGCCACTGTGGAATGCTATCCATATGAATCTCCTTTGATGTGATCCAATGCACAAATGCATATAGTTTAGATATCGCATGCCTTAGCTCATGGGGGAAGTCATGGTTCACACACCCACACACAAGCAAAGGATAATGACACTAAAAGTAAACACATAAAAGCTTAATGATGTTTTATCCCATAGCATTAAAATAAAAATTAGACATAATAACATCACATTTTTTGCATATGTCGATCCTTTAGAAGGTTCAAATGGTCATGTGATTTCAACCCTGAAAAATGATCTTGATGCATAGTGAAGAAACATTGTAGGGAAGAACCATATAAAGAAGGCACCTTCACACCCAATATAACCTCCTTTTCCAAAGAAATATCTTCCTTCTTCAAAATCCATGGGGCATTGCCTTCTTTGAAAGACCAAGAGGGACCAACTTCTCCTCTACTTTCTTGTCTTAGCCAATGTTTATTTTTAGTTTTTGAAGAAATAAGATCCCTCCTCATAGCCAATGTGTCACTTATTTTCGATGATATGTGCCTCCATAAAGAAGATGAAACATTTTTAAATATATGCATGGGATCTAGTAAGTGGGAAATCTTAATATGCTCCCATTAGGGGAGCTCATAAAAGATAGATTTTGTTTTCATCCCAATGGGAAATTTCTCAACATAGGTGTTGAAGAATTATGGATAATCGAACATAGGATCCCCATTTGAATAAAACATTTGTGTAATCTCCTTCTCCTTCTGTCTCTCATATTCTCTAAGACATTTTGCTGGTGTCATTATTTCAGGCCTTGGGTTCTCTCTCGTTTACCATTGAAAGAGGATGTTTATATTCTATAAGGGTGTTCTTCTAGGAGGAATACCCTCGAGTATTTTTAGAATAACTTTCATAGGTGGTTGGACCACCTACCCTTCAAATAAGGTCCACAACATATAAATCCATGATATCTTTTAGTTACAAGACCTGTGAAATTATTGTATACATAACAGACTAGATTTTAAGAATAGAATGTCAATCACAGTGAATTAAATATGAAAATAAATATTGTTAATTATATAAACAAATCAATAAACATGTTAATTACCAGAGAAAACTCCTAAGACTATATAATCATATATGGTGTAAGAACATATGCCATACAACGTAAAACTCCTCTCTGTTGCGATGGCTATTCATACATCATATACATGTATCCATTCCCATAATTATTTCAACTCATCTACCAATGATTATTGGTAGACATCCATATTATTCACTTGTCTTCTACCAAGAACTATAAGAGCCAACATAAGATGTTCATTCTTCATGAAACACCATGGGGGGTTATTTTTATTGATCACTACTACAAGACAAATAAAATAGTTGGTGTTTTGGAGGGAATATGGGTTCACTACATCCATTGATATGCTGAGTTGTAGAATTCATACTTCATCCTTGAATTTTTCTGGCCATGTATTCTCTATATTATTCATGGATATTGAATCTATTGGGATTCACATTTAACTCTTGAAGCACTTCTATGTGAGGAATTCCATCCCCGCAACATAGCTAATTCTTTGCAATGAAAGAGCCTTTTAATCCTTGGGATTTTAGGCATGTGCCTCAATATCTTATGAGAAGGACCATGCGATTTACCATTTTCATTTGATTTATGGTACCTGCCATGCCCACATTTCGAACATATATCTTTTTCCACATTATCCTCTATATAGAATACAATCATCCAGACATGCATGATATGATATATACTCAACACCTAGCATTTTCAATAAACGCTTTTCCCCTTCGCAACTACCGGGCAAAACAATATCACTAAGTAGAACCTTGTCTTTCAATATTCTGCAGTTAGTGGGAAACATAAATGTAAAATGTCATTTAACATTTATAAAATAAACCATTTCTATTGTTGATTATGTTACAATATTTCTCAAAATTAATATATGACACTTGCTGGTCAAGTACCTCAATATTGTCGAGAAACATGCGTTTGACATGGAAAATTTTTCTTTCATGTTGTATAGTAACATTGTTGTCCCAAGAGAAGGGTTGTGGAAGAATATATTAGGCTTTAGAAAATGGTATCACTGATATGAGCATAATCCCCTATCTCATCGTTCTGGAATGCATCTAACAACATTGTCTCCATGGTAGTCGTATCCCGTAACTGATCATCCAAACCAACCTCTTTTTGATTGTCTTCACTGCCAACTTCTGGAGAACTACTATTGTTGTAGTCATTCCTTTTGTGGATCTAGACATAGTGGGAATTGAATAGGTGGTTGATTCAACCATTCTTGGCATGCCTCCTCTCTTATTTGTTCTCTCATTATAGCCTTCTCTTGGGTTGTCATTGTTTTGGGGTGCAACTAGATATGGTAGGTAGGTCATTCATCATCAGAAGAATTCTAATTTCAAAAATATTGAACATTATTACATCGATGATATTAGTAAGCACAATGAAATAATTTGTTTGTTCAAATTACATTATACCAAAAAATTATTACCATCGCCGACCTAGTATTGTGGCTCGAAGATGGAATGTCACAATTGGTAGGGTAAAGTGGCTTTCCATTTTTATCTACCAACTTCTTGTGGTATGTTGCTCCTGATAAGACCTTTTGACATTTTTGAACATGTACTAGAATATTTTTTGCATATGAACTCGATTCAGAATCATGATACTGCAATTTTGGATACATTTTGATTCAGATTGACATGGATAAAAACAAATTCAATGAGATAATTGAAACATACATAAAATAAGTTAAACTTACTTGAAATGGAAAGGGAGAACTCCACGATGAAATTTGAGCAATATGGAATGGGATGGAATTTGATGAGTTGACAATTTGATCAGATAATAAGGTTTTCTCCTTGCATTTCAACAAGATTACCAATAAATTTTCATGTACATATCTAAAATAAATTCCGAGGACCATACCACAATCTGAGTTTGAATATAGTTTTGAAACCATTTTTTAAGAATAAGGCGACATAAAACGTAAAATGTATACTGAAGTATTGTAATTCATGTGAATTCATCCTAAAAGATAATTTGAGATGAATATACTATTTTATGTGAAAATAAAATTTCAATTAACTTTAAAATCATCCTGGTGTGCTTATAAACCACAAACACATCGATGCACATATTAACAATAAGCATCCATGCATTGAAAAATTAACCACACCATGTTTTGAGATTTTGTTAATAAAAAACAATTATATGTTTCTAGTGCATCAATTAATATGGATGCACCAGTGAGTAATGTAATATGGTCACATTGGTGCGTCTTACATAAATGTATCGTCATGCTGAAAAAGTTAAAAAAAAAAGCACAATTTTTTTAAAACAATTAAAAAAAGAGCGGGAATCGAATTTCACAAAGCAATTTAAATACTAAAAGGCTATTTACTATTTCGTTATTTTGCAAAATTTTGTAGTGGAGAGTCTTGTAAGAGAGACATACAGAGGAACACTGTGGAGGAGCATAATACTTTGGAACCAGAATATTATTCAGAATATGAGAATTTGAAGGGTATGGTGATTCACTCTAAACCCTTTTCATAATTGTTTTTCAATATTAAGAAGGTATTAAATATTTTCATTATTTTCACCCCGTATGGGGTGACACCTAACGCAGCAGATCCACATAGTATTGAGCCAGGATGGGCCTTAAATATAGGCCATTGACTCCCATCCCCTCAACATTAAGGATGGGAGCAGGCCCAAGCCGCCTGGCTGATGGGTCGAGTCCTCCCACGCGAGTGAGGAGGACGGACGCACAACACACTACGAAGGAAACCTTAATGGACGATCCTGTTGCATCCATCCTCATGAATATCTACGATTTTGGTTGGGGAAGAACTCATTTTGAGTTTGAGCTACAAAAGTCGGGCTTCTCTGAGCTTTGGTGTGGCTATTGTAGCCTCAGAGTCGCTCACTTCACTGTTGGGATAATTTACATGCCAAGGGAAAGACGTAAGCCACATAGGGGCACTTCCTAGTATGCCAAAGGAGACAACAAAGATTTGAACAAGCGTTGTCCATGTCTAGGAAGTAGCTCATCCACAAAGACAGGAATCCCAGAATGGCTCCCATGGCCTATGTGGAAGAATTTTACCCGGAGGAACCCATTCGGGCTCCTCTAGAACACCTCCTCTTTACAGTTCCAGACAATTGGAAACTGCCAACTTTCCTTCCAAGGGAAACCATCATGCAGGCTATAGGGAAACTACATTGCGACCACAGAGGGGTCGCCCATTTGGAGGAGCCCCCTACTTGTTATATCATAGAAGAATATCACCCCGGATCATAGAAGAGTGATGGGCTAGTGAGTGTACGTTGAAATAATATCAAGTGGACGGAGTCATCCATGATGCTATTTGAAGAGCACCATAGGTGGAAGGTCATGATATGGTTGGTCGGGTCATCTCCTTCTTTTCCTTCAAACTTGGGGATGTATGAAGGGAGTTTTGTAGGCATTGCGGGCCATGTGGGGTCATGCAATAGAGGATCATTGGTGATCTTAGTCATATACAGTATGTTGAGGTAAGATAAGTATGGAATTTGGGGTGGCGGTGGAGGGTTAATTCCCATCATGGTGGGAATGGTTTGTGTACCTAACCCATGAGGAGGGTTAGTTCCATACATGGTGTGAGTGTTGTGTGTCCCTGACCCTTGAGTGGGGCTAGGTGGGGTTGTACTTCCTCCAGGGGAAGAAGTGTGCCACCCGATTCCTTGTAAAGGAAAGTGGGTGGATGGTTGACCTTGGGAAGTGGACCCAAGTAAAGTGGAACAAAGAAAAATGGATCCTAGGACGGTAGCACTCAAAGGAGTGTGAGAAGGTGGATTTGATGAGTTGGCAAGACTAGGAACTCCCACTAGAATGGGAGGGATATTTATCAAGAATCTGGAACGATGGGGATTCTGTGGGTCCCCTATGATGTCCGACTAGAAAAGTGGATGTGTGCAAATGGTGATGAGAGAAATAAATGAACAAGAGTCTTTGTTTATGATTTTTTGGACCTGCACAATATATCTCACAATGACATGTAATCACAAGAGCATCATACATAAATAAATTGATAAAGAAGCATACATGTGGGTAGGTGGTTTTTGTTCACGTGGGAGAAAAAAGAAAACAAATTCACGTGTCCTAAAATATGTAACGTCCTTCCTCTCAAAATAGCACTGGACCTTCCAATAGCACTCAAAAAGTGGGGTCTAAATCCACCGGAAGAGGAACTAGTGAAGGATGAAGTAATCAATTATAATGAGGGGTAGAGGGTGCATATCCTAAAAGAGCTGGAAATATTTCCCAATATCCACACAAAATCCGATCAATGTGCAATTGAAGCCCACAATTGCCACATGGGTAGATATCCTAAAACTTGGTCACTAGGTACCTCGATCAAAGGGTGACATTTAGATGTTTGGCCTAAAAAATGGGCCACGGGCTAGATCCTATCCAAGAGGTGGGTGCCTGAAGGGGGAACACATAGAACAATTAGACCTTGGCCTTAGACCCTTCACGGGTATCTCCCTGGCTAATGGTGTTAGGAACACTTGACTTGGAGGATTTTAGAGTTCCCTATTTGACAACTTATACTATTTGAAGATGTGAGAACTAGATAACGGGGAGTTATTTGGATGCCTATCCCCGAGATCCTACCTAGACTAAAAAAAAAAATTCTTTTGGCACCCCCTGTGGAGGAAAACTTAGTGAGCTTTTAGAAAAAAATTATATGTGATTGTTTGAGAGATTAGGGGTGTGAACCAATATCGTTGAAATTAAGTGGGAGTGGATACTCGTGTCAAGAAAAGGGTGGGGCATTTCATAATCTCTTTGGAGGAAACTTACTTCAACCTCCACGTTTCGAGATGAAAACTATGTGAGTGAGTAGTAACTTTGTGTGTGAACAAGTGAAAGTGTGCCAAATTTTTAATAAATTAGGTGTCACCTTGTTGCATGTGGACGTCATGTAATCCTTACAAGTCTTGATTACCTAATTAACTAAATTCCATTGGTACAACCTTGTAGAATTTTAAATTCCCTAGAGAACTAACATGTGGACATATGGGTCGTTACCAATCCTTTAACTCCCTAGTTTGATTTAATCTAAGAAATATTCAACAAGTATCATAGATTGTGGAAATGTGAGCATGTATGGGCCCGTTACAAAAACCTTTAAACTTCCCTAGTGATTTGATCTAAGAAAGTAAATTCAAAACTATCCTATCTTTGTAGCATGTGGGCATGTATGGGTCCATTACAATTTTAAGATGTGTTTTGAAAAGAAACTAAGCGGAGTCTTAAAGGGGCTGCTGTCCTCTCCTAAATATTTTGTCTTTAAGGGAGATGAAATTTTCCCTCAATCATTTTTCTGATTCTCAAGATCGCTTTATGGAGTGAGTGAAGAGCATACTCGAAGATTGGCATTCAATTTCTGGTCCTAATGAAAGTAGTTATATTTGTGATATAGAATGATTCCAACTTATCTTTAATCGAAGCAATCCATCCATGTGGCAAAAATGAAAGCAAAAAGAGGATAAATATGGTTTTTAACCCCCTAAGTGCCTATGTTTTAACTAACCCTTCATCTGGAGAGGGAATCTAAGTGTGATGCATATTATAATCTGCATAGAATCAAACTTAATAAGGCTATGGGCCTCCAACAAATCACAAAAACCATTACAATGTATGATTTTCTGGACAGATGCACGGGTCACCGAGTAGACTGAGGTGCATTGGGCGCCAATGCGCAAATGGAAAACAACCTTTTGGCGTAGTGCGTAGAATTCACTAAGAAACACAGTGGGTTCAGTGCATGTGCTCGAAAGACGCCATTGTGGGTTAAAAAACCCGCACACTTTCTATTACATGGCCGTGAAAGAAATTTCGGATGAAATTCTCTCAACTCAGCTTTGAATTTAGATTTTTGCTGGTAGGCATGGGCTGATTATGGTTCCTTCAAGTTAAATAAACCAAAATGAAGTGCTCAAACAACCCAAATGGGGGGTAAATTGATACCAATCCCCAGTGGATTCGACACTCTGTTGCGTCAATTTCGTCACCTAAATGAGCAAAATAAGGACGCTTACAAGTCCAGTTTGGTTAGCCAGACAAGACATCAGTGAATGCAAGAGTTAGAAACATCAAGCATTATAAATAAACAAACAACTAAGCTAATAATAATAAAAGAAACTAAACTAGAATTCATAAGGGAAATAGAACAAAGAAAACAAACAACATTTATGCCACCAATGGATAAGTTGTATTAGTCGGAAAACACCAAAGATAGAGGGAGACTTATGGGTCCCCTATTCCTCCAAGGGAGGGCTCTTGAACCCCCAAAGATTGAGCTCTTCCTACAAATAACAATCTTGAAGGAAATGGTGAAGAAATCCAAAGCTCATTCACTCAATAGGTGATACAAATGGCTAAATGATATGGTGCTTGTATTCTCTAATGAGGAAAGAGGTTCCTCTAAGAGAATATAGATAGCATAACAATACAAATGAATTCCTTGAAAATATAGTACACCCATGGCCTGTTTTTATAGCAAAGATTTGAGGCATTTATTCAACCAGTTTTTAGTGTGAACAAGGGGCACTTTAGGGAACCCTTAAGTCATTGACCAGCCCCCCACTTGGATTCAACTCAGATTTGGGTGTCAAATCGACTTGGGAGATGAACCAAAAGTGGGTGGAAGGCCGACCAAAATCATAAATGCGTCGTTCTGAGGTGTGTGCATATTTTTGCGTCCACAGTCGCACATTGAGCGCATATGCTCTTTTATGGTATTATTCGATTGTCGCACGTGCGTGCACCACCTTTATATCCTTAGCGCATGATGATTTTTTAACCACTTGTATAGTTTTGTGCCCTTTGGAAATGCATTTTCTGGGCCATGGATGAACTAATGGGTGTTTGAAGATGTTGGATTCCTGTAACCATTTGCGGATGAAATTCTAGTGATAACACTAGAGTTTAGCCTCTCGTTGGTCATAGAGATGCATCAGTAGTTGAATTTCATTCTTCCCTAGAAGAAAGTGATATGAGAGTGAAAAGTCTCAGAAATCAGTTAATAGAGGCCCAAGATCTCACTTTGCATCTAAGAGAAGAAAAAATGGAAATGAAAGTGAATATGGATGCACACCTTAATGATTGTGAGGAAGACCTTGACAATAGTATATATATGGTAAAAAGGTCCTTGTATCTCCACAAGCAATTGAATAATGTATAAAACAAAAAATGGTTTTGAAAAAGGAGAACACAGTTCATTACAGAACAACACAACTAGCCTGAATTTGAGATTTTGGAAGCTTCCATATGTTAAATGAAGTCTAAGTGGTGAATACTATATGAAATTAGGATTCATTGGACAAATGTACTTTCAATCTAGTTCCCTTAGATCATGAAACATGTGTTGTCTTCAAACAAGATCCAAGAATCTAGGAATTAGTTAGATTTTCTGTTGTTAGTCTATGCCACACACTTCTTGAGGTAAAAAATCCTATGCAATAGATTAGGCAGTGAACTCCTGGAGGGAGTATGGAATATATCAACTCTTTATTGTAATTATCAAGCTATTGCAGGGGTTTGAATGATGAGTGACTAGAGACTCATATTTTTTGGTTGTTATTTTAAGGCAAAGAGACTGTGTATCAAGACTGAAGGATTCTAATGGAAGTTTATGATCAATTTTTTTTTCCAACCTATTTCTTTTCTTCTAATTTCATGGATTTTCTGGGTGAATGATTTATGTACAATCTTATTTTTCATATGTGTAGTAAATGGGTTATTGTATATGCTGTGAGGTTTTCCATGCACATTCTTTATATTTCTGTGTTAGGTGGATCCTACTTCATGAAACTTCTTCTGTAGATGAGTCAATTGAACTGGATTTTGAATTTTTTTATGTAATTCAGTGTTTTTCTTTATCTCTTATGTTCTTTTTTTCTTATATGCACTGATTAGTGGTCGTATTAGCCCATCTTTGCTGGAGAACAATATCTTTTTCATTTTTCATGCTGGACTGAGTCTTGAGACCGTGTCATTTTGATCCACTTACATAATATTAAAAAACAAAAAAAATCCTTTTAATTTATATTATGATGGGAATTAGGCTTGTTCTTAATAATCAGTCTAAGAACAATTCCTAGTGATAACACAATCCACACGGCTGTCACGAAAAATCTGCAAAATTGTTGATTTTCAATCAACGATAACTTTTCTTTTCGGACACCGATCTGGATGAATTTTTTTTAAGTTGAATAAAATTTTGAGAGAAATCTAGATCTCTAACTGATTCCTTCATATTCCATACATATAATTACAATATTAGATATGAATTTTATGACCCTCTTTTAGAGGAAAAACTCTTTAAGAGATCCAAGGAAGAAAGCAAAGTCCCTAGTGCAATCACAAATCTATTATGGGAAAAAGTATCACATGGATATCACTGAGAAGAACAATAAGATCTCCCTAGGATATGCTCTTGACATTAGAAAAAAATTGGGTGATTCGTATCATTTTCATAGATCTAGATTCAAACACAGATTCATCATTATCCTAAGGAGTAGTGAATATTTGCGTACATTTCTTGCATTTGTCCTTCGCATATCCTGGCTGTTGCAGTCATGAAAATCCATCTCCAAGATCCAAAACCCTCTTCCTATATACAAAATACAAGCAACCTTTCTACCTCTATACTTGGGATTAGAATCCTAGATCTAACTTACTTCTAACCGTATCTATAAATAGATGAATCGGATCTAAACATTTTCATAATGGAATACAAATATATCAGTGGAAAACCAATGATCCATTGATAACATAAGAAAACTTACATCATTTAATACCTTGAATGTTGATGCTTATTCCTATTTCCAGCTTCTTGATGCTCCTCCTTAGACTCTTGAGCTTCTCTCTCTATTCTAACCACATAACCACTCTAAAAAATATCCTCCCCATCTCCTTCATTTGGCCTCTTCTTATAGTATTTTAGAAGATATTGGAGATAGGCTTCATGACATGTAAATTAGGTGGATACAAATCATGGATAGGTGGATACAAATCATGGATAGCTTGATAGCATGTGAAATAAGAAATTACAAGTCATAGATAGGCTTGATGGCATGTGAACTAAGAAATTACAAGTCATGCACAAGTTTCAATCTTAATTATGATCTTTTTCCAACCTATTATGAAGTTTTTTCTCAAGTTCCAAGCTCAATTATGAGGTTTTTCCAACTCACTATGAACTTTCTTTTCAATTACATGAGTTTATTCTCAATTATGAAATAATTCTTATTTCATAACTATCAAATTTTGACAAACTAATTATTTCCGTGTGAAATAATTATGAGAATTTCACTCAATTATGTAATTATAGCCTCATAACATCTAATAATATGATTTCACAACCTACGGGGGAAAATACAAGTATACAAACCATGGGAGACTTATGTGGCATTGCAAATAGATGTGACTTACTAGAGCAATGTAATATTTTAAATTTGAATAAAATCGTAACTAATTTTTTACAGAGTATTGAGTAAGATATTTTGAGTTTGGTTGACTTGGATAACTATGGTAGAATTAGATTATTATCATTATCCTTGGTTGATTATATATGACTTTGATTATTATGGTTCACTATGGTTTCCCATGATTGACTTGAATGACCAAGGTTCTCTATAGTTAATTTTTTTTTTACTTCAATGGTTCTTTATTGTGACTCGACCATCTGTGGTTGAGGTTGGATGAGGGTGATTTGGTTGAAAATAGTTATCTATGGTTGAATTGAATGTAAAAAAATTAGCTAACTATGGTTGATTGTAGATGACTTTCATTTAGCATGAATGAATATCATTAACTATGTTGACTGTAACATCCCACTCTGGCGCACTAAGAAAACTTATTCTTTGAGGACACTTGCTCGCAAGTGATCTGGACTTTTATGGTGTTAAAACATTTATCCTTAATTATGATGCATTAGGATAGATGACATGATGTTTTACTTCTTTGACGTAGATGGGTGCTATTGAATCAGTTGTATTGAGTGTGTAGGGTTTTGGACTTTGAGCATGCAGAGGCATCGGTGGAACCCCTTGGACTCCGGATTGAGTTAGGGAGTGTGCTATTTGGGTTGATTTATTTACTGTGATATTTCATTGATTTGATGA
>SNQJ01S0011886.1:75412-127323 GCA_010110895.2 Picea sitchensis
AGGCGAGTGCCACCCTTGGAGCACGTGGTGCATCCTAAAGGGCACGTCGCATTGATGTGATGAAGGAACAAACCTAGATGGCCCTAAGACTTTTAACGCCTTAAGAAATCCTTAAACATTTTCCCTAACTAAATGTCACCCAGTTCAGACTCTAAGTCCTAAATCTAAAACTTCTCTAGGGGTAAATTTTTGTCTGACCTTAAGAAATTTACCCTATCCAATATATATATATATATATATGTTATATATAAAAAATAAATAAAAATAAATAAATAAATAAATTAACATTAAACCAAAAACCACTTAAGCTATAGTTTGAGTCTTCATAAAGTTTGTGGGTAAAATAAAGAGAATAAGAAATTAATTGAAATCTGTGGTTGTAAATTTGAAAAGAAGGATTTAATTAGTTAACTTGTGGAAGTGTAAAAAGATTTTTAAATTAATCATAAAAGGAAGGAGTAAATGGCGCAACTGCCATTTTGACTCAAATAAAAAGGGGAAAGATGGGGATAAATAAAAAATTAGGAAACTTAGGAATGGGGGAAACATAATTAAGGAAAGAGTTGAGCTTATGGTAAAAAGCGAGGTCAACATAGTAAGGAATCTGCAATTAAAAACCTTCTAAAAATGAACTAATTTAGCAACTTCATTTTAGGGAAAGTATTTAAAACAAGTAAGGGGATCTAGGAACACCTAGGAGTAAATTTAGGAGCAAATCTAGGTGGGTGAGGGAAATGAGACAATTGATAAATTTAAAAAAAATAATTATTGGAGGAAAGAGGGGGATGGACGACACTTGTGCGAAGGAGAAAATTTGGAATAATTTTATTAAAACTTAAATTAATTGTGATTTAGGAAAATTTTGAGGTCAAGAACTCTATAAAAGAAAGGGAAGATGAGGAAGAAGGGGATCGGCTGTTAGCGTAACGTTACGCTGTCAGAATTGTGACTTGACTGATTACTTGTGAGGAGTTGGGATTTTCCAGCTCGGATAGGAGTGGTAGCTCGGCCTTGCGAGGCGAGCTGGGAAGCTAGACTTACCATCTGGATTTTGTGTGGCCCCTTTGGGGCTCGAGGGTCTAAGAGGGAAGTAGAGTACCCCTAGCGATTGGCTGGGAGGTACCGGTGAGGTCTCGACAGTCGATGGGCAGGAGTGGCACAGAGCGCGCAGACATCAATCAAGGCGGTCGATAAGGAAAAAGGTACGCACGTTATTTGGTAGATTAGAATGCTCGGATTGGATTCTTCGCTGTAATTTTGTTGCTGTATAATTTTACCGTCAATGAAAAACACTGTGATAGTTAGCATGCATGTCAATGGCGTTGTGTAAATTATTTATTATTTGTGGTTCTTGACTGTGATGGTAATGGCATGCGAATCTAATTATTGTGATGGTAAGGGCTTGCGAATCTAATTACTGGCATGTGAATGTCATTCTGGACTATGTAAATTATTTATTATTTATTGTTCTGGACTGTGTAAATTTTTATTATTCATCGTTCTGGACTGTGTAAATTTTTATTTTTATTGTGCGGGACTGTGTAAATTTGTATTATTTATTGTTCTGGAAATTTTCAATTGACTGTGGGCGTTTTTATATAGTTGTATGGGCATTCGTTTTTGTGTAAATATGTTCTGAGATTCGTTTTGGCAACTGATAAGTTTAACCTTGACTCCCTATGTCTTCATTTTCTAATTGTTATTTGAAATGAATGTTTGAATCCCTGCATTTTCAGTTTGATTTTTATTTCAAAACGAATGTTAGAATCCTTGCGGGGTCAATCTTTAAATTTTTAATTGAATAACTATTAGAATTCCTGCACATCCAGTGTTAAATTGTTATTTGAAAAATGAATAATAAAATCCCTGCACTTTCAGTTTAAATTCGTTACGTGAAATGAATATTCGAACCCCTGCATTTTCAGTTTGATTTTTATTTCAAAGGAATATTAGAATCCTTGCGGTTTCAAACTCTAAATTTTTATTTGAAAAACTATTAGAATCCTTGCACTTCCAATGTTAAATTTTTATAAAAACGGAAATATTAAAATCCCTGCACTTTCAGTGTTAAATTTGTTTTTGAAAGGAATATTAGAACCCCTGCGCCTTACCCTCTGAACTCTGTGTTTGTTTTGTGATAATCGTCTACGTTGCGAGTGTATTTCATGACGAGCGTGAGCTGGGTAAACTCGCCTGAATTGTACAGACTCGTGCCTAGGTATGGGCGGCTCAATTGGACCTTGGCGAGTTGTCTACGATTGGGTGACAGACCTGCGCCCCAATCATTACAGCCACATCCTTAACCAACGCAGGGAGTGTGGTCTCGTATGTCTGCACCTTTTTATTGTCACTTAGTGGTCGACAGTGAACCTGTAATTCTAGCCCCTACGACTGTAAATGAAAACTCAATTTCCTCCCTTGACATCTGTGTAATTCCTGAAAATTTTTACTAACCCGACAACTGCTTTAAATTTCCCCTATAAAATCACCTTTTGGTTCGTGATGCCTGGCATGCGCAGGAGCTGCCAATTCGACCATCGGCGTGCATGTATCTCGTTCATATTGGTTATCCTTGATAATGTTAGAATGTATCCTGGTTTATCTTTTTCTTTTGGTACTGTTATGACAAGGTAAGGAACAAGGTGAAATTTTGACGATTTTGGAAATATAATTGAGGTGGTGATCTGTAAATGTAAGGTTAATATAAGATAATATTATGATAGTCCTTAAATATAAAACCTTGTATTATGTTTCTCTTACATAAATATATATATAACAAAATTAAATGTTAGCGTATATAAAGGTACTGTCATGGTCATCATATTGCATTGTGGTAGAACAAGGGTAAGGATATTGATTTTATTAGGAATGTTCTTGAAATTTTATGGTTAGGGATATCAAACAATGACATAGTAACGCGTAATTGAGGTGTGACTATAAAATTATATGGTTAATACAATAGGTGTAGGTAACGTCACAGTAATATGTTGTTCTGAATTATGTAGGAGAAATGTTTGCAATATCAGTTAGAGAGAAATGTTAGTGTCCAATATCTCATAGAAAGCAATGTCAATATTATTTATTTGCAAATATTATTGTAAATTTTATGGTCTTTAGTGATATTATGGTGTACTCTAACAATTAGGTAAGGAATGTGGTATTGATTCCAATATTAGGGTAAGGCTAGTTTTCAATTACCATTGTTGTTCATGGTAAGGTTTAAAGTAATGTATTGATTAAAGTTAATGCTAATGTTATGGTAAGGTTAAATTTCTAAGTTATTTGTTTTATGGAAAGGTTAAAGTAATGGTTTAGATAATTTATAAGTTGCTAGAGGGTCATAATTTTATCTAGTTAATGTAAACATAATGTGGTTATTGTATGGTAACGATGTTGGGTTTAATTATCATTCATAACAGGTACGATGCAGTGTCTTGAACTAATTTCTATGAGCTAGTATAATTCAATAAATGGGGATTGTGATTAACTGAATTTACATATTTTAGGGTGGATAACTCGACAATTAATGAATTTTAAATGGAGTTTTGGGTCTGTAATTAATGCCAATTGAGTCGTAGAAGATCCCTGGTCTTAGCAGTGGTTGGTCGTTGTCAGATTCCTTTGGCTTGCGCCTTCCATAGAGGACGTGGTTGTATAATTAATAAATGATTGTAATTGGTTGTGGTCTTTGATTCCTTGGTCTGCTTGTGTGGGGCGGGATGTAGACACCTCCATGTTCCTCAGAACAGTCGCCAACCCTGAGACCTTAAATGGTTAAAATCGATGGGAACCTGGGCTTGAGTGTTGCTTATGTGTCTTGGAGGTCCTAACCATTGCAGGGTAGGATGGATGGGTAGTCAGTCTGACTTATTCTGAGTGGACGTCGTTAATGCATGCAATTTCCTGTTGTACGTCGTATGTCCTCTTGTTGTGTTCGTCTTGCTTGCGTCTTGTTCATCGTCGGGTTACTAGTTTCTACCTGAGCAGTCGGCCAGTAGCCTATCTGACATTCTCTCTCTCCGGAGCAGAGAAATAAGAATAAACGCCTTCTTTCCTGTGCGGAAATAGTAAAATCTACTACTATGGATTCTTCCATCTGTGTTCGTACTGTACATAACACAGTATGTCGTTTAATGCTTGCAGTTACTTGTGGTGTGCCTTATGTCTTCTTGTTGTGATCATCGTGGTTGCGACTTGTTAGTCTTCAGGTGGAGATGTAGAGTCAAGTGTGTATGTTCCTTTTTACACGTGCGCACACACCTTAAACAAAATAAAAAATAAAAAAATTGCACCTGTTATCAGAGTTGTTGTCGTAACGAGGAGGTTCTTTACATTGACCTTAGTTGACATTTGGTCTCTATGGTTAAGTTTGATTGAGTCTGGTTTACTTGGTCGAATATGGTTGATTTATATACTTATTGTTGACTTGGGTAACTGTGATTTACTTTGATTCATTTTGGATATAAATGACTTGGATATATGTCATTGATTGCGTTTAACTATTTGTTGCATCTTGTTTAATATATTTGACTTCATTGAGTATGGTTTACTATGGTTGTCTTAGGTTGACATTGGTAAACTGGTTGACATAGTTTCATGAAATGAATATGGATGAACTTGATTATGTTAGAATTATATTATATATGACTTCGGTCACTCTAATTGAATTTAGTTGTCAATAATTGAATTTGGTTGATTATGGTTGACTGTGGAGAGTCATTTAAACAATTATTTCACCTATGAATAATTTTTATGGTGTTGACTATGATTGATTATAGTTGACATTGGTTTGCATATGTGGAATTACAAATATATGCAACTAAACATAGAAATGTAGGGTTTACAATTTTAGGAGAATGGGAATAAACTAGCTTTTTTTAGAGCACTAAGCCATATATTTTATCTATGGTTGACTTGGATAATTGTGGTCGACTTTGATGAGTATCAATGACCTTGGTTAACTATGATTCACTTTTTTGTTTATGGGTGACTATGGTCAAGTGTTGAAAACTTAACATACTATGTTTGAATTTGGTCACTCAGTTCATATTGTGTTGACTTTGGTTACCCATGGCTAATGCAGTTGAGTGTGGAAGAGTTTGATTGTTGATATCCTTGCTTGAACATTGTGGAATATGGTTGATTATAATTGATTGTGGTTGAATTAGCTAACTATTATTATTCTAAGGTGACTTTGGTTAGCCATGGTTTAATATCATGATTATGTTTAATCCAAGTGACTTTAATTCACAATGGTTGATATTGGTTGAGTGTGATTGAATTGGATAACTATGGTTGACTTAGGGAAGTATGGAAGAATATGGTTGATTCGGATAAAACAAATGTTTGATTACATTTAAATGTTGTTTACTTTGGTTAAGTGTGGTTGACTATGGTTAATAATGGATGACATTTGTTAAATTTGGATAATTGTGGTTGCAAGTGGTTGGTTAAGGTTGAGAATAATTAACTTGATTCACAATGGTTAACCTCAATGAATGATTTTGACTTTCAACGAATTTTGTTGCATGTGGTTGAGTCATGTAAATGTGGTTCAATTTGACTATACCTAAATTTCATTGTTGAATTGCGTAAATGAAGTTTACATGGTGGAATATGGTTACTATTGACTATAATAGATCTTATCTAGCTTATGGAACATGATGGTGTTTTTCAAGGGTTATGTTGTAATTCATCAAAGAACATAGTTACCAACTTAACGAGAACTATCCAGAGTTCTCATTTTTTCAGAGTGGCTATTTTTACCCCTAAATCAAAAAGTGGCACTACTGGTAGCACCATTTTTTGTGCAGTGGTTAAAATCACTACAAGGAAAAGACCCTCTAACAAAGGTTTTTGTGGAAAACCCTATAAAAATAGCCCAAAAATCCGTTTATAGAGGATGATACTAGCGGAGGCAAGTGGGCAAAGGTTTTATTTGATGTTTTTACATCGATGCTTTTATAAGTACATAATGCACTGATGTGTTTTATACAACAAGAGCATCGGTGCCCTTAACGCACCATAGCAGGGTTATTTCAAATAAAGAAAAATATTGTCTGGTGCACTACGTAAATAATGACGCACCGGGAAATAATGATGCAATGTAATACCATTCTTTAACAAATCTCAGGTGTGCAACGTAACACTAGAAGAACTGGTGCGCTATAGTAGAGCAGATCGTTATATGGTTAAATAAAAAACATTTACACACCAATGTGGGATTGTGTCAAAAAATATATTTTGGTGCACTCCATTTTATCATGCACACTAGTGCTCAAATATGGAGCACCGTCTTAGGGTTAATTTCCAAATTTATGTGGTGATCTATATAAAGTCGACCGCACTGGGGCATCTATTATTATACCGCACTATGTCATGCTTAAACAAAAAAATTTGCACCACTGTATTTTTTCAAAAAATGTACGTTGATGTGCTATGTAGTAGTAAATGCACCGGTACGCACATGTGCCCAAAAACATGTGAACCCTTCTAGGAATATATATATATTTTAAATATAATTGGTGCCCTCATTAAACATGTACGCCGCAGTGCGGTTGTTCATCGGGTGCTTCAAAACAAGGTTTTATAAAAAACAATTACGATGGTAAAAATAATTTTTACCAGTTTCATTGTTGTAGAGCTCAAAAGAATCGATGAAAAATTTGCCTATCTAAAGCGCCCTTCCATTGGTTCTTTCCTTTCTTACCTTCCTTTTTTTCTGTTCCTCGGTGCGTGAATTTCGAATTTTTCCAAACTATGGGAAAATTCAGTTTTTTTAGTACGTTGTAACCATGCCTCCTTGATGAAAAAATATCCAGGTAATGTTCTTGTTTCTTCATAACTTAAGTTTTCACTGGATTAAAATTTAAAATCGAGTGAAAGTTTAAGTGTAAAAAAAAAAAAAAAAAAAACGCTCAGTGTATTCGAAGCGTTTCGCTCGCACCACCTATGGTGTGACCTATAAATCTATAGGGTGCACCACATACCTTGTTACCTTTCTTGAAGGTGTTTTGGTAAACATAAATGCATCGCCACACCGAATAAAATCATATAAATGGTGGGGTGGTGAGCCAAGTACAGATAATGCACCAGGTCATTAAAGTATATGGTGCATCGCCTTATCATATATATATTTACGCAGTGTGTTGGTAAACATGTGCACCAGGGCATTCATGTTTACCAAAAAAACTGTTGAGAAATCTAAAATTGTGGTGCGGTACACCCCGTAAATGTTTTGGTGGCACCAGACGTAGTACAATAGTAACGACCAAAACACATTGCAAAACATTTCGTACTCGAAAATTTGGAAAAACGATTGTGACGTAGCATCGACGTTGGTTACATGCATCAGTGCATGTAGTGAATGTATAAACACCTCCTTTTTTCTAATTTCTAAATAATTGTTTATGTGAATTAATATTTTAATTTTTTTTTTGGTTTCAGTGGTGTGTAGATAAATGTAATGCACTGGGGCATATGTGTTGTTGTGTAGCACCCCGGTACGATACTGTTTTCAAATGCATTGCATAACATAGTAGAACATATTTTGTTCGGGTGTTATTTTAAACTAAAGCACTGTGAACGATGCTCACAATATATATATGCACACTGCCGACGATGTGTGACTGTTTTTTGGGCGCACTGTTAATGCAATTAACTTATTTTTGAAGGAAGTTACTTTTCTATATGTATAGATAAATTTATCATTCAATATATTTTTTTTTATGTTTTATGTATGAGTGAGGCTAATGTATTTCATATGTTAATCATGTAAAGAAATGAGAAGAGAGAGAAGCAATATAAATAGGAGTAGAGGGTGGACCTATACAATATTGTACAGGAATGGGAGGTGAGGGAGAGGGAGAGGGAGAGGGATTTGTACCCTCTCCCTATTACTGCAATGACTCATGTTCTCTTGATGGATGTAGGCCTCCTTAAGTACTATGATGAGGCTACATCCCTTAAGCGACACTTAGGGTTGTTGGTGCATCTGATCCGTCGATGGGATGTCCATCGACAAGATTTTTGTGTGGGTTCGGATTAGTGGTACCATCCCACTGAGGATGATATTTATTTTATCACTAGGCTATCCAGGAGAGGGGAATATTTTCCCAGTTCCTAGATGTCCTAGTAGGTGTTTCCACTAAGAGTCAACTCATGTGCTCTCAACAATATATTGGGGTTGATGTGCTATCGCCAGATGATTTTCATGTGTTTGGTGGACAGCTGGAAATAACCTCTTTCGGTTTAGAGGAGGTTAGGTGCCTCTCACTCTTAGTGAATACCATATCCCACTTTACTTGGTGATGGGAAGCACTTAGCTTCTCTCTTTTGTATTATGTTGATTCATTGGTACAAAGGCCATGGTGTATCAGATGGTCTGCCATTTTCTTGTGGCAGTTTTGTATAGCGCTCGACAAATGTCGTGCTATGATACGTGGGAGGTAAAATTTACCATTTGCCTCATAGCTGGTTTGCTTATTTTTTGAGAGCTTTCCAAAGATGAGGATGAATTTTGTCTTTCAGTCTGCTAGGACAAGGACTCATGTGAAGATTCACATGTGGGTGGAGATTATGCCTAGGAGGGGTGAGCTAGAGTTTTCAACCAAGATTTTGTGAGACGCATTAGGGATACTATGTAGTGCGACCGATCACATGTTCATCATAGTGCTTTATCCTTGCGCGGTTTTGGATTGGCGAGGATGTCCAAACATAATATTCACACCATATGAGCCACTATATGATAGAGTTAACATTAGTGTTTTGTTTAAATTAATATAGCTTCATTTTATTGTCTTACTTAATTAGAATAAAATTAATTATAACACGTTCTTTAACTTGTTTTATTAACTTGTTTAATGAATTAACTGTGTAATTATTGTTCTATAATATATATTTTGTAGATATTGGCACTTTCATTGGGGGCATGCCGCCTTTCCTAGAAGATAATGATGAGGGCATGATTCCTAAGACCACGAAAGTTCAGGGTCCTCGGGTGTATATACTCAGTGGCATGTGCCATAGGCACGATACCGGATTTAGGTTAGAGTTGGGCGACTGACTCTCTTCACTTTTCACTGAGGTGGGAGTTTTCCCTTCCCTTACATGAGACATCAAGGAATATCCTACGCTATTGTACCTTTTGAGTGATATGTCATGTGATTTGATGCCTCTTATGCATCATAGCATCAGAGTTTCCAAGATACTAGCAGGGAGGAGGGCTCCCGATGATAGGTACAACTCTCCTTCCAGCATGTCTCGTTCGTCCAGTACCCCATTGATTGAGGAGGGTGGCCGTGATCATCGTTCTTCACATCCTCCTCCTCCTGCTTCACCAAAACCAGATCATGAGGATGAAGAACATATTTCCACTCCTTCTCTTTCACTTCAAATAGATGAGCATGCTGGGCCTATTCATCATCCTCCTCTTTCACCTCACCTAGATGACCATGTCAAACCTATTCCTCATCCTCCTCTTTCACCTTACCTAGATGAGAAGACATGACCTATTCATCATCCATCATCTTCCACTACAGATTAGGCCTCCACTACTATTGTAGGTATGCATATTATCCCACCGGTTGGACCAAATATGTTATAGCAGTTATTTGACTTGTCCATGATATATATAATTTTTTTTTCTATTGATCATGTTGATGATGTACTTAATTTATATGTTGATCTTTATGTGTATATTATTAGGTCATTTAGATTTGAATGTTAAATGTGTTTGATAGATGTACATATGTTATAAAATTGTTCATTAGACGTGCATTTTTTATGTTGATCATGATGATATACTTAATTAGTTTATATGTTGATGTTGATGTGTACATTTTTAGGTTTTGTTAGATATGTTTAATGTTAAATGTTCTTGATAGATGTGTATGTTAAATAATTCTTGTTAGATGTGTGTGATGATGATGTTAGAAAATGCTTGTCTTTTGTTAGATGTGATCACAATGATGATGCCCTGTTAAATTATTAGATATGTGTGCTAAATAATTAATAACATTTATATGTGCTAGAGGTATATATAATTAGATGATGTTAGCTAGCGAATATAAATGTGTATTTTAGATGTTGTTTATGTATGTTATAAGATGGTTATCATCATGTTTATTTTTATAAATTACAAAGTTCAATATGGTTGAAACTATAATTATAAAATTGAAACTCTAATTGCATAGATAGCTCATTATATATATTCATTTTAACTAATTTTTTTTTCAAAAGAAAAATTACATATGAATAAATATTATTTTCCATTGCACTGATTACTCTTTTTGAATAGACTCTTCTAGAATAAAAATTATTATGATAAAAAAGTTATGATCTCCGATGATAAGCATTCTAATGGCTTTAAAATTTTATGGATGCAAATCTTCCTATTGTTATTTTTGTCATTATTTCGTAAGTTGATTGCTATCAAATTTTAAAATATTACTTTATTAATTGTGGTTTTACTCAACATTGGGGGCATAATTTTATAAAAATTTTCAAAATCAATGATAAAGGTATGTAAACTAACAAACACTACTTTAGTTAAAAACCAAACTATCACAAAATCATGTTATAAATTTAATTTTTTTTAATTATAAACCACATTTGTTGTTAATCTTACTTTTAAATCTACAAAATAAATGAACATAAACTCAGTTTTTGAATCATCATGTTAACATATCCTCAAACATGTTGTACTATTAAACATGCATATCAACCATATTATTACATCTAATTATATCAACATAAAAAGTAGAATTTCATATCCCCTTAAAAGTTCAATTGGACATTTAACATTTTTCAGGATTTCACAATTGGAAATACTTAAAGATCAAACATTTTTAAATATATGCAATGACATATAAATATGTTCAAATAAAAATCGTTCCATGCAATCACAAATAATTTGAAAGACAAACACATTACATATCAAACTGACTGTTAACCAACTAAAATAGTTCAAAGATTTGTTATAATTAACTTAACATTTCCTTTGTCAGAAGATGAATAAAAAACAATATAATTAGCAAAATAATCAATCTAACAAAAATATACAACAACAATATTAAATATGAAATAAAACATGTACATTTCACTCTCTATTTTCATCACCCTCATTATCTTCCTAGCTTGGCATGATAACATTGTTGTTCATAAATGTGTTTTGATCTAGGGTCATGTATTAATACAAACCACCAATCCCTATCCAACACATCTGGGTAAAAAAACACTTTTTTGTAGTGTTTTGGGAAAACATAAGGCTCCTTAGCTTCATCCCACATATTTTTAGAGTTGATACGTATCATCCCACTATCACGCTCTTCCTTTAAATTATTCCGATCAATGGTGTCCCACCAATATCACCTAAAAATAACACTTTGGAAATAAGAGAAGTCCACTTGAATGGTCTCTTGTATATTTTCGACGTAACCTAACTTTCTATGTATGGTGTTTTGATCGTGGTGGCTAGAACAACTAGATTGTTTGAACTCGACTTTCACTCCACAGTCTTGCATCATGTGTCCATCATTGACATCCTCTATGTGAAAATGATGTGCATATGCCCACATAAATGGGTCAAACAAATGCACCAATAAAAAAGAGAACAAATCATAGTGTCAATATGTGTCTAATAACTCAACCATTAAAATATAAAATAATATACATGTACTTACAATTCAAATGTGCATTACGAAGTTAAAAATTATGTACAAAAAAATATTAATATCGAGTTGTTGCAACCAATCCCTATGTTTAGTGCATCCTCTTCTTCACATGTGTAACGATCAGATGCACCATATTTCTCTGTGACTTGGTAAACAAACCAACTGTTGGGGCATATCATTGGCATATTTTATTTTAAGGATTAGGATAAGGCATGCTTCTACCATTCAACCATATGAATTCTTTCCTTTTACTTTCCCATTTCCTCCTCTTATGTTCGTACAATGTGACCCATGACTATGTTGCCTCTGAATTGTAAAGAATGAATTTATTGATGGCATTAATTTTTGAATTTGCTGATGTATTCATGAAATAAAACCAACATATAGTACATATGATATCATGAAAACATATATTATGAAGTTTAGTGTGAATAGTTACTGTGTATAAATCTGAAAAATGATAAGTCACTTACTATTTATCAAGCGTGTTTTTCTATTTGTTTGGAAAAGCTCCCCTTCTCTTTTGTCTTCATTCCTTTCATCGTCCCAAATAAATGCACCTAGTGTGTTGTCGATATGATTTATGTACTCACTAGAATGATATAAATACTCATATGATATGTAACCCTTTTCCATATACCCCTCCAGGTTTTCCCTTTGACGAACAAATCCTTTCAATTTCTTCATGTACCTCTCTAAAAAAAGAATCCAACGACAGGAGACCACCCTGACTAATTCAACCTCATCTACTAGGTGAATTAGAAGATGAACCTATAATTCCATGAAACTCGATGGTAGTTCCTTCTCAAACATACAAACAATCTTAGCTATCTCTTGATGCCACCGTGGAATGTTATCCATATGAATCTCCTTTGATGTGATCCAACGCACAAATGCATATAGTTTAGATATGGCATGCCTAGGTCACGGGGGAAGTCATGCTTCACACACCCACACACAAGAAAAGGATAATGACACTAAAAGTAAACACATAAAAAATTAATTATGTTTTATCCCATGGCATTAAAATAAAAATTACAAATAATAACATCACATTTTTTACATACGTCAAACCTTTAGAAGGTTCAAATGGTCATGTGATTTCAACCTCAAAAAATGGTCTTGACACATAGTGAATAAACGTCGTAGGGAACAACCATATAAATAAGGCACCTTCACACCCAATATAACTTCATTTACCAAAGAAATATCTTCTTTGTTGAAAATCCATGGGACATTACCTTCTTTGAAAGACCAAGAGGGACCAGCCTCTCCTCTACTTTCTTGTCTTGGCCAATGTTTATTTTTAGTTTTTTAAGAAATAAGATCCCTCCTCATAGCCAATGTGTCACTTATTTTCGATGATATGTGCCTCCATAAAGACTATATCATTTTTAAATATATGCATGGAATCTAGTAAGTGGGAAATCTTAAGATGCTCCCAATAGGGGAGCTCATAAAAGATAGATTTTTTTCCATCCCAATGGGAAATTTCTCAACATAGGTGTTGAAGAATTATGGATCATCGAACATAGGATCCTCATTTGAATCGAACATTTGTGTAATATCCTTCTCCTTCTCTCTCTCATATTCTCTAGGAAATTTTGTTGGTGTCATTATTTCAGTACTTGGGTTCTCTCTTGTTTACCATTGAAAGAGGATGTGTATATTCTATAAGGGTGTTCTTCTAGGAGGAATACCCTCGAGTAGTTTTACAATAACTTTCATAGGTGGTTGGACCACCTATCCTTCAGAGAAGGTCCACAATATCTAAATCCATGATATCCTTTAGTTACAAGACCTTCGAAATTATTGTATACATAACACATTAGCTTTTAAGAATAGAATGTCAATCACAGTGAATTAAATATGCAAATAAATATTGTTAATTATATAAACAAATCAATAAACATGTTAATTACCAGAGAAAACTCCTAAGACTGGATAATCATGTATGGTGTAAGAAAATATGCCATAAAACGTACAACTCCTCTATGTTGAGATGGGTATTCATACATCATATACATGTATCCATTCCCATAATTATTTCAACTCATCTACCGATGATTATTGGTAGACATCCATATTATTCACTTGTCTTCTACCAAGGACTATAAGAGCCAACATAAGATGTGAATTATTCACAAAACACCATGGGGGGATATTTTTATCTATCACTACTACAAGACAAATAAAATAGTTGGTGTTTTGGAGGGAATATGGGTTCACTACATCCATTGATATGCTGAGTCGTAGAATTCATACTTCATTCTTGAATTTTTCTGGCCATGTATTCTCTATATTATTCATGGATATTGAATCTGTTGGGACTCACATTTAACTCTTGACTCACTTCTATGTGAGGCATTCCATCCCTGTAACATAGCTAATTATTTGCAATGAAAGAGACTTTGAATCCTTGGGATTTTAGGCATGTGCCTCAATATCTTATGAGGAAGACCATGCGATTTACCATTTTTATTTGATTTATGCTACTTGCCATGCCCACATTTCAAACATATATCTTTTTCCACATATTATCCTCTATATAGAATACACTCATTCAAACATGCATGATATGATATATACTCAACACCCAACATTTTCAATAAACGCTTTTCCCCTTCGCAACTGCCGGGAAAAAAAATATCACTAGGAAGAACCTTGTCTTTCAATATTCTGTAGTTAGTGGGAAGCAGAAATGTAAAATGTCATTTAACATTTATAAAAGAAACCATTTCTATTGTTGATTGTGTTACAAGATTTCTCAGAATTAATATATGAGACTTGTTGGTCAAGTACCTCAATAATTCTAAGAAACATGCGTTTGACATGGAAAACTTTGCTTTCATGTTGTACAGTAACATTGTTGTCCCAAGATGGATATACTTTGACTGAGCACTACGTCCAGAGAGAAGGGTTGAGGAAGAATATATTAGGCTTTCGAAAATGGTATCACTGATATGAGCATAATCCCCTATCTCATTGTTCTGGAATGCGTCTAACAACATTGTCTCCATGGTAGTCGTATCTCGTAACTAATCATCCACACCAACCTCTTTTTGATTGTCTCCATTGCCAACTTCTGGAGAACTAATATTGTTGTAGTCATTCCTAAATTGTGGATCTATACGTAGTGGGAATTGAATAGGTGGTTGATTCAACTATTCTTGGCATGCCTCTTCTCTTATTTGTGATCTCATTATAGCCTTCTCTTGGGTTGTCATTGTTTTGGGGTGCAACTAAATATGGTAGGTAGGTCATTCATCATCATAAAAATTCTAGTTTCAAAAATATTGAACATTAGTACATCGATGATATTAGTAAGCACAATGAAATAATTTGTTTGTTCAAATTACATTACACCAAAAAATTATTACCATCGTCGACCCAGGATTGTGGCTCCAAGATGGAATGTCAGAATTGGTAGGGTGAAGTGGCTTTCCATTTTTATCTACCAACTGTTTGCGATATGTTTCTCCTGATAAGACCTTTCGACATTTTTGAACAGGGACTAGAATATTTTTTTCATATGAACTCGATTCTGAATCATGATACTAAAAATTTGGATACATTTTTATTCAGATTTACATGGATAAAAAAAATTCAATGAGATAATTGAAACATACATAAAATAAGTTAAACTTACTGGAGATGGAAAGGGAGAACTCCACGATGGAATTTGAGCAATATGGAATGGGATGGAATTTTATGAATTGACAATTTGATCATATAATAAGGTTTTCTCCTTGCATTTCAACAAAATTACCAATAAATTTCCATGTACATATCTAAAATAAATTTCGAGGACCATACGACAATCTGAGTTTGAATATAGTTTTGAAACCATTTTTTAAGAATAAGGCGACATAAAACGTAAATGTATACTGAAGTATTGTAATTCATGTGAATTCATCCTAAAAGATAATTTGAGATGAATATACTATTTTGTGTGAAAATAAAAGTTCAAATAACTTTAAAAGCATACTGGTGTGCTTATAAACGACAAACACATCGATGCACATATTAACAATAAACATCCATGCATTGAAAAATTAACCACACCATGTTTTGATATTTTTTTAATAAAAACCAATTATATGTCTCTAACTTGCATCAATTAATATGGATGCACCGGTGTGTAATGTAAAATGGTCGCATTGGTGCATCTTACATAATTGCATTGTCATGCCGAAAAATTAAAAAAAAAACAAGCATAATTTTTTTTAAACAATTAAAAATAGATTGAGAATCGAATTTCATAAAGCGATTTAAATATTAAAAATCTATTTACTATTTCATTATTTTGCAAAATTTTGTAGTGGAGAGTCTTGTAAGAGAGACATATAGAGGAACACCGTGGAGGAGCGTAATACTTTGGAACCAGAATATTATTCATAATATGAGAATTTTAAGGGTATGGTGATTCACTCTAAACCCTTTTCATAATGTTTTTTCAATATTAAGAAGGTATTCAATATTTTCATTACTTTCACCCCGGGTGGGGTGACACCTAGCGTAGCATAGCCATGTGGTATAGAGCCAGGATGGGCCTTAAATATAGGCTGTCGTCTCCCATCCCCTCACCATTAAGGATGGGAGAAGGCCTGAGTAGCCTGACTAATGGGCCGATTCCTCCCACGCGAGTGAGGAGGACGGACACATAACGCACTACGAAGGAAACCTTAATGGTCGATCTTGTCACATGCATCCTCATGAATATCTATGATTTTGGCTGGGGAAGAACTCATTTTGAGTTTGAGCTGCAGAAGTCGGGCATCTCTGACCTCTGGTGTGACAATTGCAGCCTCATAGTTTCTCTGATCATTGTTGGGCTCATTTACATGGCGAGGGAAAAAGGTAAGCCCCGTAGGGGCACTGCCTGGTATGCCAGAGGAGACAACAGGGATTTGAACGAGTGTTTTCCATGGCTAGGAAGAAGCTCTCCCACAAAGACAGGAAGCCCAAAACGCCTCCCATGGCCTATGTAGAAGAAGTTTTCCCGAAGGAACCCATTCAGGCTCCTCTGGAACACCTCCTCTTTACAGTTCCAGACAATTGGAACCTTCCAACTTGCCTTCCAGGGGAAACCATCATGCAAGGTACAGGGAAACTACACAGTGGCCACAGAGGGGTCACCCATTTGGAGGAGCCTCGTACTTGTTATATCATAGAAGAATATCACACCAGATCATAGAAGCATGATGGGCCAGTGAGTGTGTGTTGAAATAATATCAAGCGGATGGAGTCATCCATGATGTTGTTTGAAGAGCACCATAACTGGAAGGTCATGATATGGTTGGCCGGGTCATCTCCCACTTTTCCTTCAAACTTGGGGATGTCTGAAGGGAGTTTGGTAGGAATTATGGGCCATGTGGGGTCATGCAATAGAGGATCATTGGTGAGCTTAGTCAGATTCGGTATGTTGAGGGGAGCCAAGTATGGCATTTGGGGTGGCAGTGGGGGGTTAATTCCCATCATGGTGGGAATGGTTTGTGTACCTAACCCATGAGGAGGGTTAGTTCCATCCATGGTGTGAGTGTTTTGTGTCCTTGATCATTAAGGGGGGATAGGTGGGGTTGTACTTCCTCCTGAGGAAGAATTGTGCCCCTCACTTCCTTGTAAAGGAAAGTCGGTGGATGGCTGACCATGGGAAGTGGACCCAAGTAAAGTGGAACCAAGAAAAGAGGATCCTAGGATGGTATCACTCAAAGGAGTGTGAGAAGGTGGGTCCAATGAGTTGGCAAGACTAGGAATTATTGCTATAATGGGAGGGAGATTTAGCAAGCGTCTGGAACGAGGAGGATTCTATGGATCCCCTATGATGTCTGACTAGAAAAGTGGATGTGTGAAAATGGTGATGAGAGAAATAAATGAACAAGAGTATTTTTTTATGATTTTTTGGACCTGGATAATATATCTCACAATCGCATATAATCACAAGAGCATCATACATAAATCAATTGATAAAGAAGCATACATGTGGGTAGGTGGTTTTTGTCCACGTGGGAGAACAAAGAAAACAAATTCTCGTTTCCTAAAATACGTAACGTCCTTCCTCTCAAAATAGCACTGGACCTTCCAATAACACTCAACAGTGGGGTCTGAAGCCATGAGAAGGGGAACTAGTGAAGGATGAAGTAACTAGTTATAATGAGGGGTATAGGGTGCATATCCCGAAAGAGCTGGAAATATTTCCCAATAGCCAAACATATTACGATCAGGGTGCAATTGAAGCCCACAATTGCCACATGGGTAGATATCCTAAAATTTGGTCACTAGGTACCTCGGTCAAAGTGTGACATTTAGATTTTCAGCCTAAGAAATGGGTCACGGGATGGATCCTATCCAAGAGGTGGGTGCCTCAAGGGGGGATGCACAGAACAATCGGACCTCGGCCTTCGATCCTTCATGGGTATATCCATGGCTAATAGTGTTAGGAACACTTGACTTGGAGGATTTTAATGTTCCCTATTTGACAACTTCTACTGTTTGAAGATGTGAGAACCAGATAATGGGGAGTTATTTGGATGCCTATCCCCGAGATCCTACCTAGACTAAAAAACAAATTTCTTTTGCCACCTCCTGTGGAGGAAAACTTAGTGAGTTTTTAGAAAACTTTTAGATGTGATTGTTTGAGAGATTGGGGGTGTGAACCCGTATCGTTGAAATTAAGTGGGAGTGGATAGTCTCATCAAGAAAAGAGTGGGGAATTTTGGAATCCCTTTGGAGGAAACTTACTTCAACCTCCACGTTTCGAGATGAAAACTATGTGAGTGAGTAGTGACTTTGTGTGTGAACAAGTGAAAGTGTGCCAAATTTTTAATAATTTATGTGTCACCTTTCTGCATGTAGACTTCGTGTAGTCCTTACAAGTCTTTATTACCTAATTAACTAAATTCCATTGGTACAACCTTGCGGAATTTTAAATTCCCTAAAGAACTAGCATGTGGACATATGGGTCCTTACTAATCCTTTGACTCCCTAGTGTGATTTAATCTAAGAAATATTCAACAACTATCCTAGATTGTGGGCATGTGGGCATGTATGGGTTCGTTAAAAAAACCTTTAAACTTCCCTAGAGATTTGATCTAAGAAAGTAAACTCAAAACTATCATATTTTTGTAGCATGTGGGCATGTATGGGCCCATTACAATTTTAAGATGTGTTTTGAAAAGAAACTAAGAGGAGTCTCAAAGGGGCTGTTGTCCTCTCCTAAAGATTTTGTCTTTAAGGGAGATGAAATTTTCCCTCAATCATTTTTCTGATTCTCAAGATCGCTTTATGGTGCGAGAGAAGAGCATACTCAAAGATTGATGTTCAATTTCTGGTCCTAATGAAAGTAGTTATATTTGTGATATAGAATGATTCCAAGTTATCTTTAATCGAAGAAATCCATCCATGTGGAAAAAATGAAAGAAAAAAGAGGATAAATATGGTTTTTAACCCCCTAAGTGCCTATGTTTTGACTAACCCTTCATGTGGAGAGGGAATCTAAGTGTGATGCATATTACAATCTGCATAGAATCAAACTTAATAAGGCTATGGGCCTCCAACAAATCAGAAAAACCCTTACAATGTATGATTTTCTGGACAGATGCACGGGTCGCAAAGTAGACAGAGGCGCATTGAGCGCCAATGCGCAAATGGAAAATGACCTTTTGGCGCAGTGCACAGAATGCACTGAGAAACATAGTGGGTTCGACAAATGTGTTGGAAGGACGCCACTATGGGTTAAAAAATCCGTGCACTTTCTGTTACATGGCTGTGAAAGAAATTTCGGATGAAATTCTCTCAACTAAGCTCTGAATTTAGATTTTTTCAGGCAAGCATGGGTCGGTTATGGTTCCTAAAATAAACCAAAATGAAGTGCTCTAACAACCCAAATGGGGAATAAATTGATACCAATCCCCAGTGGAGTCGCCACTCTATTGTGTCCCTTTCGTCACCTAAATGAGCAAAATAAGGATGCTTACAAGTCCAATTGGGTTAGCCAGACAAGACATCAGTGAATGCAAGAGTTAGAAACATCAAGCATTAGAAATAAACAAACAACTAAGATAATAATAATAAAAGAAACTAAACTAGAATGCGTAAGGGAAATAAAACAAAGAAAACAAAAAACATTTATGCCACCAATGGATAAGTTGTATTAGTGGGAAAACACCAAAGATAAAGGGAGACTTATGGGTCCCCTCTTCCTCCAAGGGAGGGCTCTTGAACCCCCAAATATTTATCTCTTCTTACAAATAAAAAAATTGAAGGAAATGGTGAAGAAATCCAAAGCTCATTCACTCAATAGGTGTAAGAATGGCTAAATGTGATGGTGATTGTATTCTCTAATGAGGAAAGAGGTTCCTCTAAGAGAATATAGGCAACATAACAATACAAATGAATTCATTGAAAATATAATGCACCCATCGCCTCTTTTTATAGCAAATATTTGAGGCATTTATTCAACCAGTATTTAATGTGAACAAGGGGCTCTTTGGGGCACCCTTAGGTCTTTGACCAAGCCCCCACTTGGATTCATCTAAGATTTGGGTGTCAAATCGACTTGGGAGATGAACCAGAAGTGGGTGGAAGGCCAACCAAAATCATAAATGTGTCATTCTGAGGTGTGCGCGGCTTTTTTTATCCATAGTCACACATCAAGCGCATATGCTCTTTTCTGACATTATTCAATTGTCGCTCGTGCACGTGCCACCTTTGTATCCTTGGCACATGCTGATTTTTTAAATAGTTGTATAGTTTTATGCCCTTTGGAAATGCATTTTTTGGGCCATGGATGAACTAATGGGTGTTTGAAGATGTTGGATTCCTGTGACCATTTGCGGACGAAATTCCAGTGATAACACTAGAGTTGAGCCTCCTGTTTGTCATAGATATACATCAATAGTTGAATTTCATTCTTCCCTAAAAGAAAGTAGTATGAGAGTGAAAAGTCTCAGAAATCAATTAATAGAGGCCCAAGATCTCACTGTGCATCTGAGAGAATAAAAAAGGGAAATGGAAGTGAATATGGCTGCAGACCTTATTGATTGTGAGGAAGCCCTTTAGAATAGTAGATATATGGTAAAAAGATCCTTGTATCTCCACAAGCAATTGAATAATGTATAAAACAAAAAAAGGTTCTGTAAAAGTAGAAGAAAATTCTGAAGAGAAAGCTACACAAATTGGAGGAAGAGGTTGTTCGAAGGAATTTGGACATGTTGGCACAAGATGCTATTAATTAGTACTATACTAAGACAAATCTCAAATTTGAAAATTTCAAACTGATAAAGAACCTAACCCATGGCATGAATTTTGATTGTGGATTACTTAATACTTGTTTTAAAAAGTTTTGTAATCAAAGGACCTCTTACTGATATTAAAAAAAGTGAAGAAAGTGTACAACAGGTAAACAAACATATTTATACATAATTTCTGCAACAAAATTTATGTTCGATGCAAAAATGGCTTATACAGAGTTTCCATAGATAAATCATGTTCGATGCAAAACTGGCTTATACAGAGTTTCCATAGAGAAATCATGTTCGCTGCAGAACGACTACAGGGGTTTTGCAGCGTACGACAGTTCGCTGCAGAACCACACAACCAGCCTGGATTTGAGCTTTTGGAAGCTTCTATATGTTAAATGAATTTTGAGTGGTGAATATTATATGAAATTAGGATTCATTGGACAAATGTACTTTCAATCTAGTTCCCTTAGATCATGAAACATGTGTTGTCCTCGAACAATATCTAGGAATCTATGAATTAGTTAGATTTTCTGTTGTTAGTCTATGCCACACACTTCTTGAGGTAAAAAATCCTATGCAATAGATTAGGCAGCGAAATCATGGAGGGAGTATGCAATATATCAACTCTTTATTTTAATTATCAAGCTATTGTAGGGGTTTGAATAATGAGTGACTAGAGGCTCATATTTTTTGGTTGTCATTTTAAGGCAAAGAGACTGTGTATCAAGACTGAAGGATTATAATGGAAGTTTATGATCAAATTTTTTTTCCAACCTATTTCCTTTCTTCTAATTTCATGGATGTTGTGGATGAATGATTTATGTCCAATCTTATTTTGAATATGTGTAGTAAATGGGTTATTGTATATGCTGTGAGGTTTTCCATGCATGTTCTTTATATTTCTAAGTTAGGTGGATCCTACTTCATGAAACGTTTTCTGTAGATGAGTCAATTGAACTGGATGTTGAATTGTATTATGTAATTCAGTGTTTTTCTTTATATATTATGTTCTTTTTGTCTTATATGCATTGATTAGAGGTTGTATTAGCCCATCTTTGCTGGACAACAATATCTTTTTCATTTTTCATGCTAGACTGAGTCTTGAGACCGTGTCATTTTGATCCACTTACATAATCTTAAAAAAAAAAAAAAAACCTTTTAATTGAAATTATGATGGGAATTAGGCTTGTTCTTAGTAATCAATCTAAGAACAACTCCTAGTGATAATACAATCCACACGGCTGTCACGAAAAATATGTAAAATTGTTGATTTTCAATCATTCATAACTTTTCTTTTCAGACACCGATCTGGATGATTTTTTTTAAGTTGACCAAATTTTTGAGAGAAATATAGATCTCTAACTAATTCCTTCATATTCCATACATATAGTTACAAAATTGGATATGAATTTTACGACCCTCTTTTAGAGGAAAAACTCTTTAAGAGATCCAAGGAAGAAAGCAAAGTCCCCAGTGGAATCGTAAATCCGTTACGAGAAAAAGTATCACATGGATCTCATTGAGAATATCAATAAGATCTCCCTAGGATATGCACTTGATATTAGACAAAAATTGGGTGATTCGTATCATTTTCACATATCTAGATTCAAACACATAGATTCATCATTATCCTAAGGAGTAGTGAAGATTTGTATACATTTCTTGAGTTTGTCCTTCATATATCCTGGTTGTTGCAGTCTTGAAACTCCAGCTCCAAGATCCAAAACCCTCTTCTGTATAAAAAATACAAGAAAAATTTCTACCTCTATACTTGGGATTAGAATCCTAGATCTAACTTACTTCTAACCATATCTATAAATAGATGAATCAGATCTAAACATTTGCATAATGGAATACAAATATATCATTGGAAAACCAATGATCCATTGATAACATAAGAAAAAATACATCATTTCATACCTTGAATGTTGATGCTTACTGCTATTTCCAGGCTCTCAATGCTCATCCTTAGACTCTTGATCTTCTCTCTATATCCTAACCACATAATCACTCTAAAAAATATCCTCCCCATCTCCTTCATTTGGCCTCTTCTTGTAGTATTTTAGAAGATATTGGAGATAGGCTTCATGACATGTAAATTAGGTGGATACAAGTCATGGATAGCTTGATAGCATGTGAAATAAGAAATTGCAAGTCATAGATAGCCTTGATGGCATGTGAACTAAGAAATTACAAGTCATGCACAAGTTTCAATCTTAATTATGAGCTTTTTCCAACCTATTATGAAATTTTTCTCTATTATAAGGTTTTTTCTCAAGTTCCATGCTCAATTATAAGATTTTTCCAACTCACTATGAACTTTCTTTTCAATTACATGAGTTTATTCTCAATTATGAAATAATTCTTATTTCATAACTATGAAATTTTGACAAATTAATTATTTCCTTGTGAAATAATTATGAGAATTTCACTCAATTATGTAATTATAGCCTCATAACATCTAATAATATGATTTCACAACCTATGGGGGAAAATACAAGTATAAAAACCATGGGGGACTTATGTGGCATTGCAAATAGATGTGACTTACTAGAGTAATGTAATATTTTAAATTTGAATAAAATCGTAACTAATTTTTTACAAAGGAGTATTGAGTAAGATACTTTGAGTTTGGTTGAATTGGATAACTATGGTAGAATTATATTATTTTCATTATCCTTGGTTGATTATATATGACTTTGATTACTATGGTTCACTATGGTTTCCCATGATTGACTTGAATGACCAAGGTTCTCTATAGTTAACTTTTTGTTGACTTCAATGGTTCTTTATTGTGACTCGACCATCTGTGGTTGAGGTTGGATGAGGGTGATTTGGTTGAAAATAGTTATATATGGTTGAATTGAATGTAAAAAAATTAGCTAACTATGGTTGATTGTAGATGAATTTATTTTACCATGAATGAATATCATTAACTATGTTGACCTTAGTTGACATTTGTTCACTATGGTTAAGTTTGATTGAGTCTGGTTTACTTGGTCAAACATGGTTGATTTAGATACTTATTTTTGACTTGGGTAACCGTGATTTACTTTGATTCATTATGGATATAGATGACTTGGATATATGTTGTTGATTGCGTTTAACTGTTTGTTGCATCTTGTTTAATATATTTGACTTCATTGAGTATGGTTTACTATGGTTGTCTTAGGTTGACATTGGTAGACTGGTTGACATCGTTTCATGCAATCAATATGGATGAATTTGATTATGTTAGAATTATATTATATATGACTTGGGTCACTCTAATTGAATTTAGTTGTCAATAGTTGACTTTGGTTGATTATGGTTGACTGTGGAGGGTCATTTAAACAATTATTCCACCTATGAATAATTTTTCTAGTGTTGAATATGATTTATTATATTTTTGATTGGTTTACGTATGTGGAATTACAAATATATGCAACTAAACATAGAAATGTAGGGTTTAAAAGTTTAGGAGAATGGGAATAAACTAAGTTTTTTTGGAGTACTAAGCCATATATTTTATCTATGGTTGACTTGGATAATTGTGGTAGATTTAGATGAGTATCATTGACCTTGGTTAACTATGATTCACTTTTTTTTTTATGGTTGACTATGGTCGAGCATTGACAACTTAACATACTATGTTTGAATTTGGTCACTCAGTTCATATTGTGTTGACTATGGTTACCCATGGCTAATGCAGTTGAGTGTGGAAGAGTTTGATTGTTGATATCTTTTCTTGAACATTATGGAATATGGTTGACTATAATTGATTGTGGTTGAATTAGCTAACTATTATTATTCTAAGGTGACTTTGGTTAACCATGGTTTAATATCATGATTATGTTTACTCCAACTGACCTTGATTCAGAATGGTTGATATTGGTTGAGTGTGATTGAATTGGATAAATATGGTTGACTTAGGGAAGTATGGAATAATATGGTTGACTTGGATAAATTAAATGTTTGATTATGTTTAAATGTTGTTTACTTTGGTTAAATGTGGTTGAATATGGTTAATAATGGATGGCGTTTGTTAAATTTGGATAATTGTGGTTGCAAGTGGTTGGTTAAGGTTGAGAATAATTAACTTGATTCACAATGGTTAACCTCAATGAATGATTTTGACTTTCAACAAATTTTGTTACATGTGGTTGAGTCATGTAAATGTGGTTCAATTTGACTATACCTAAATTTCATTGTTGAATTGCGTAAATGAAGTTTACATGGTGGAATATGGCTACTATTGACTATAATAGATCTTATCTGGATTATGGCACATTATGGTGTTTTTCAAGGGTTATGTTGTAATTCATCAAAGAACATAGTTGCCAACTTAACAAGAACTATCCAGAGTTCTCATTTTTTCAAAGTGGCTATTGTTACCCCTAAATAAAAAAGTGGCACTACTGGTAGCACCATTTTTTGTGCAGTAGTTAAAATCACGACAAGGAAAAGACCCTCTAACAAAGGTTTTTGTGGACACCCCTATAAAAATAGCCCAAAAATCCATTTATAGAGGATGATACTAGCGGAGGAAAGTGCGCAAAGGTTTTAGTGGATGTTTTTACACTGATGCTTTTATAAGTACATAATGCACTGATGTGTTTTATACAACAGAAGCATCAGTGCCCTAAAAACTAGCGCACCGTAGCAGGGTTATTTCAAATAAAGAAAAATATTATCCGATGCGCTACATAAATAATGACGCACCAGGAAATAATGATGCAATGTAATACCATTCTTTAAAAAATCTTTGGTGTGCAGCGTAACACTAGAAGCACTTGTGCGCTATAGTAGAGCACATCGTTATATGGTTAAATAAAAAACATTTACACACCAATGTAGGATTGTGTCAAAAAATATATTTCGGTGCACTCCATTGTATGATGCACACTAGTGCTCAAATATGGAGCACCGTCTTAGGGTTGATTTCCAAATTTACGTGGTGATCTATATAAAGTCAACCGCACCGGGGAATATATTATTATACCACACTGTGTCATGCTTAAACAAAAAAATTTGCACCATTGTATTTTTTCAAAAAATGTACATCGATGCACTATGTAGTAGTAAACGCACCGGTACGCACATGTGGCAAAAACAATTTGAACCATTATAGGGATATTTTTTTTAAAATATAACCAGTGCTCTCATTAAACATGTATGCCCCAGTGCGGTTGTTCATTGAGTGCATCAAAACAGGGTTTTATAAAAAACAATTATGATGGTAAAAATAATTTTTACCGGTTTCAGTGTTGTAGAGCTCAAAATAATCGGTGCAACCTTTGCCTATCTAAAGCACCCTTCCATTGGTTCTTCCCTTTCTTGCCTTCCTTTTTTCCATTTCTCGGTGTGTGAATTTTGAATTTTTCCAAACTATGAGAAAATTCAGTTTTTTTTAGTACGTCGCAACCATGCCTCCCTGATGACAAAATATCCAGGTAATGTTATTGTTTCTTCATAACTTAAGTTTTCACTGGATTAAAATTTAAAATCGAGTGAAATTTTAAGTGTCAAAAAAAAAATTAAAAAAATTGCGCGGTGCATTTGAAGTGCTCTGCTCGCACTGCCTATGGTGTGACCTGTAAATCTATAGGGTGCACCACGTACCTTGTTACCTTTCTTGGAGATGTGTTGGTAAACATAAACGCATCGCCACACCGAATAAAATAATATAATTGGTAGGGTGGTGATTCAAGTACAAATAATGCACCAAGTCATTAAAGTATATGGTGCACCGCCTTATCATATATATATTTATGCAGTGTGTTGGTAAACATGTGCACTAGGGCATTCATGTTTACAAAAAAAGCTGCTAAGAAATCTAAAATTGTGGTGCGTTACATCCCATAAATGTTTTAGTGGCACCATATGTAGTACGATAGTAACAACCGAAACACACTGCAAAATGTTTCATACTCGAAAATTTGGAAAAGAAATTGTGATGGTGCATCAACGTTCGTTACATGCATCAGTGCGTGTAGTGAATGTATACACACCTCCTTTTTTCTAATTTCTAAATAATTGTTTACGCGCATTAAGATTTTAATTTTTTTTTTGGTTTCAGTGGTGTGTAGGATAAATGTAATGCACTGGGGCGTATGTGTTGTTGTGTAGCACCCTGGTATGATACTATTTTCAAATGCACTGCATAACATAGTAGAACATATTTTGTTAGGTGTGTTATTTTACACTAAAGCACTATGAACGATGCTCACAATATCTATATGCACACCGCTGAAGGTGCGTGACTATTTTTTGGGCGCACTGTTCATGCAATTAACTTGTTTTTGAAGGAAGTTACTTTTCAGTATTTATAGATACATTTATCATTCAATAGATTTTTTTTTATGTTTTATGTATGAGTGACGATGATGTATTTCATATGTTAATCATGTAGAGACATGAGAAGAGAGAGAAACAATAGAAATAGGAGTAGAGGGTGGACCTATAAAATGTTGTACAGGAATGGGAGGCGAGGGAGAGGGAGAGGGAGAGGGATTTGTACATTCTCCCTATTACTGCAATGACTCATGTTCTCTTGATGGATGTAGGCCTCCTTAAGTACTATGAGGAGGCTACATCCCTCAAGAGGTACTCAGGGTTGTTGGTGCATCTGATCCGTCGATGGGATGTCCATCGACAATATTTTTGTGTGGGTTCAGATTAGTGGTACCATCCCACTGAGAATGATATTTATTTTATCACTAGGCTATTCAGGAGAGGGCAAGATTTTCCCAGTTCCCAGATGTCCTAGTAGGTGTTTCCACTAAGAGTCAACTCATGTGCTCTCAACAATATATTGGGGTTGATGTACTATCCCCAGTTGATTTTCAGGTGTCTGGTGGACCGATGGAAATAACCTCTTTCAGTGTAGAGGAGGTTAGGTGCCTCTCACTCTTAGTGACTACCATATCCCACTTTACTGGTGATGGGAAGCACTTAGCTTCCATATTTTGTATTATGTTGATTCATTGGTACAACGACCATTGTGTATTAGATGGTCTACCATTTTCTTGTGGCAGTTTTGTATAGTGCTCGACAAATGTCGTGCTATGATACGTGGGAGGTAAAATTTCCCATTTGCCTCAGAGCTGTTTTTCTTATTTTTTGAGAGGTTTCTAGAGACGAGGATGAATTTTTTCTCTCAGCATGTTAGGTTGAGGAATCATGTGTGGATTCACGTGTGGGGGGAGATTATGCCAAAGAGGGGTGAGCTAAAGTTTCCGACCAAGATTTTGTGAGATGCTCTACGGATACTACGTAGTGCGACGGATCACATGTTCATCATAGTGTTGTATCCTTGCGCGGGTTTGGATTGGAGAGGATGTACAAACATAATCTTCACACCAGATAAGCCACTATATGATAGAGTTAATATTAGTGTTTTTTTTTAAATTAATATAGTTTCATTTTATTGTCTTACTTAATTAGAATAAAATTAATTATAACACGTTCTTTAACTTGTTTTATTAATTTTTTTAATGAATTAACTTTGTAATTATTGTTCTGTAATATATATTTTGTAGATTTTGGCACTTTCATTGGGGAAATGTCTCCTTTCCTAGAAGATAATGATGAGTACATGATGTCTGAGACCAAGGCAGGTCAGGGTCCTTGGGTGCAGATACTCGATGGCATGTGCCATAGGCACAATACCGGATTCAGGTTAGAGTTGGGCGACCGACTCTCTGCACTTTTCACTGAGGTGGAAGTCCGCCCTACCCAGACGCAAGACATCAAGGAAGATCCTACGCTCTTGTATCTTTTGAGTGAGATGCCACATGATTTGATGCCTCTTATGCATCATATCATCAGAGTTTCCAAGCTAGTAGCAGCGAGGAGGGCTCCCGATGATAGGTACAACTCTCCTTCTAGTACGTCACGTTCGTCTAGTACCCCATTGATTGAGGAGGGTGGTCGTGATCATCGTTATTCACATCCTCATCCTCCTCCTTCACCACACTGATATTATGAGGAGGAAGAACATATTCCCACTCCTTCTCTTTCACTTCACCTAGATGAGCATGCCGGGCCTATTCATCATCCTCCTCTTTCACCTCACCTAGAGGAGCATGTCAAACCTATTTCTCCTCCTCCTCTTTCACCTCACCTAGATGAGAAGACATGACCTATTCATCATCCATCATATTCCACTACAGACTAGGCCTCCACTACTATTGTAGGTATGCATATTATCCCATTGGCTGGACCAAATATGTTATAGCAATTATTTGACTTTTGTATGATCTATATATATATAATGTTTTTTTTTCTATTGATCATGTTGATTATGTACTTAATTTATGTGTTGATCTTGATGTGTATATTATTAGTTCATTTAGATTTGAATGTTAAATGTGTTTGATAGATGTGTATGTCATAAAATTGTTCATTAGACGTTCATTTTTCGTGTTGATCATGATGATATACTTAGGGTAAAATCATGAATATGGGTAACACTTTTGCTTGTTTTATGAGAAAAAAAACTGTATTTTCACAAGTTCTTCAACGTTTGACATACTTGTATGTTTTTTATTTAGAATTTCACTTTAGAGTAAAAACAAAACTTATGAAGAATTTTGTTAACTTTCCAATGACTATTTTTATATTTTTTTTATCAAGATTTGATATGTCAATTTGACAATTGTTTAACAATATGTTCCTTAAACATGAAAGTAATGATAATGAGTTATTTTTTCCCACAACAATGTATCTATTATTAAACTTATGTTTTTAAGAAACTTAATGTACTGCAACAATCTAAAGAGACTCTATTTTATTATGACTATAATTTTGAATCTAACAGATGAATATTATAGTTTCTAGATTTTTTTAAAGTTCACCAAGCTGAAAACGTTGCATATTTTAAACACATGTTTTTCTACACCTTGTATCTATCTTAATTTTTACTTAAAAGTAAAATCTAAATATACCCTTTTGAAAAGAACAGTTTAAGGATTATGAATATAAATTTTCCATAGTTTTCCACTGTGTATTTTTAGAGATATGGATTTTTCATTTCACCGAATCATAATCTCACCTAAAAATATTATGTAGTGATTTTTTTATAAAATTAAATAAAATTAGATAAAAACAATGAAAATGAAAACAAATTATATCCAATGAAAGTAGATTCAATTTTAAAAATGTTGGTGATGCAGGAGCATCGTAAGTAGCCAGCCAAGCAAGAATAAAGGTGGAAGACATCTGGAAAAGCACAACACACATTTTTCACATTTTGAAATGTTTTTGAAAAATTAATGGGCAAATGTTAATGTAGTAGTTAAGGAAAGTGTACTTGCATGTTGTAAGCAGATCTTGAGCGAGTTGCTCTCATCTTCCAGGTGTAATAGACATTAAGTCTGTTTAATGAAAGTAGGTAGATTTTTATTAAGAGATTAGACATTTTTAGAAGCGTAGGAGGGAAAATGGATATAGACACCCTCACCCTTGTATTATTGTATCATTAGAACAAAAGAAGAGATATTTTTTCATAAGATGTTGAGTTGTAGCAAAGAATTGTAGAGAAGAACCCATGTATAGGAGAACTTGAGTTAATATATGAATCTTTGACTAAATTTTCATGGTGTTATGATGCTTACTGTTTACATTTGTTGAATGCTATGCTTATAGTTGATTTATTTCTCTGTTTATGTATTTGTTCAATGTTGGGTTGAATGTGTGATTTCATCTTAAGTATATGAAGTCTAAGAGAGGAGAAGAATGAGTTTCAATTGTTTCTCATCCTGAGAGTTCCTGCAAGGAGTGTAGTGAAATGTCTGCCAAGTGTGCCTTGACAAGAATCTGATTTTTATCTCAGAAAGCTCAGGAGAGATACCATTGTTCTCATACCAACAGAAGTGCAGGTGAAGCACAGATCCGTGCAAGGCGTGCGCAGGCTAGTTGAAACCTTAAAAGTTATCAACTAAGGTGAAGGTGGAAGGACAGATGTTGCAAAGAGTGCACAAACATGAGGACTCAAATAATCAGAGGTTATTTGAAAGATTGCCGCAAGGAGTGTGAGCATAAATCCTTTTGGGGACTTGAGTTTGCAAGTGAAATCTCGGGAGGAATAATACCTTGGAACACTTCAAAGGAAGGAAGAAATCAAACCACTTCAAAGGGAGATGAAATTTGAAAGAATCTCATAAAAGACAAGTTCAGGAGGGAGAACACTGATTCGTCTTGTAGAAGTCATTGAGGAGTGAATTAGGCGGTCAGAATTCTCCATGGAGAACATCGTGAAATCATGTGGACTGTTCGATCCCGCAGATCTGTGAGAAGGTTAAGGATGAGTGCCTTTCAACATTCAGAAAGCTCAGGAGGAGTAACGACCGTTGGATGAGAAGCGTCAGGATCCATTGATCTTGCACTCGAAATCTGCTATTTCGGGTTTCGGAGTTTGGAGTGACAAGTTATTTTGGAGTCACTGCATTGCAAACTGTCGGTATAAGAAATCACGCTAGCCGTCGAATAAGGGGAGGCTCACAGTCGTTGATCCCCTTTGAAGTGGAATCTCTCATTTTGGTATTTCAGGGTTCGGCATACCACAAATCTTGATGACAAGGAGCTGGGGCGCTTAGCATTGAAAATCTCAAAGTCGCGAAATGTGACGTGCCTTGGGGTGAATTTTGGGATTTCAGCATTTCGGCACTTCGGGTGCCGGGAAGTAGAGGAGGCAGTGATCTTTGGAATCAAGAGTTTCAAACTCCAGGTTCGTCAAAAGATGAAAGATCCAGAGTCGTCAAATCGTGGAGGATCTCAGCCATAGATCACATTGGAAGCGAGGTTTCAGAAATTCAAAGATCAGAGTTTCGAGAGGTGAGGAACCTTTCTCTTGTGGATCTTACAAGTCATGAAATCCAGAAAAGTGAAAGGAAAAATTCCTGAAAAAATTGAAGGACAATATTCAGGGGCCCAATCGGGTTTTGGTATTTCAAGAGTTGAGAGGTAGAGTTGGATGGTCACACAACTCGTGAAATCACGAAAAGGAAAAAGCCGAAAGGTGGTCCCAAGAATTAGTCGGAGGAATACGTGTGATGGAAGTGAAGGGAGTGGTCAAGATTCCGGGAAAATCTCGAAAGACCATCGATCTCGCCAAAAAGAGGGGAAATTTCAGAAACTGGGAAACTATACGCGAAGAGGAACGAGTGTTGGTCGATCACTCAAGTCCCAAAAAGACGAAATAGGTGGCAACAAGAGGCATGTGTTCGATGCATTGAAGGAGTTAACCCTCATTGACGTTTCGGATTTCGGAGGTTGAAGAGACAAGGGAGCTCGACAACAGGATTCACGAAATCGCAAAATCCAAAATCCCAAAAGGAAAAAAGCCCCGATCACATTTGTTGGTCGGTTGTGGAGTTAACACCAGTGTTTGATCACGTAGGCATAAGGACCTATGGAATACACCTGTTTGTGTGTGTGTGAAGTATTCCCTGTGGGGAAATCAATGATTCAATCAGACTCAGGGGAAGATTTAGAACAATCTTGTGCAAATCTTGGCCCGAGGGTCATGGGTCTGCATCAGTTGTGGTATCAGAGCTTGATTTTGTCTGTATATTTTAGGCAGAGAGAGCTAGAGGAAAAGGAGTAGTCTGATACACATCAATTGTGGTATTAGAGCTAGAGAACAAGTTCTTTTCTTTCTGTAGCAGAGAAAAGAGGAACATTTTACAGCCATGAAGCCGAGAAGAAGTGTAACACACCCACTACGAGAACTAAGATTTTTCGGCTTTTTCTCCTCTTTCTCGAGGGACAGAGTTCCCGAATTCCTACGAGGTTCTAGTGTAGGCTATGTCCTTCAATCGGGACCTTCACCACACCAGTTCACTGGTTCTTTTGTTGAAGATCCGTCATGTACAACTCACGCACCAAGCGTAGGATTTACTCCCATGTGTCCATCGGTTGTGACCTCGAGCTAAGACAAGAGGCACCTTTCACATTTTGGGACTTCAAAAATTGAGAGTTAGAAATGCAAGGGAGTCGAGTTCTTCGACTCCTCAAACCGTGAAACCCAAAATCCTATTCACACCAAGCCGCTTCGGGATTTCACCTATCGGGACTTCGCGTACCGAGATTTCGCAATGTACGACAACAAGAGGACTCGCACCTAGGATATCCGGGAGCTGAAAATCTGAAGCTCATATACCCTCTAAACTCTTTTCGGGGTTTCACAAGTCAGGATTTCGTGATGTACGATGACAAGAGGTATCACATCTAGGTTTCCCGAGAGCCGAAACTCCGAAGTTCATATATATATGCGCTAAGATCGTTTTGGGGTTTCACAAGTCGAGATTTCGTGATGTGCGATGAAAAGAGGTCTCGCATCTGGGTTTCCTGAGAGCCAAAACTCTGAAGTTCATATATATATGATAAGCTCATTTTGGGGTTTTGCAAGTCAGGATTTCGCGATATGCATAGACAGGAGGTCTCGCACTTAGGTTTCCCAGGAGCCAAAACTCCTAAGCCTGTATTCATTGCTAAACTCATTTTGAGGTTTCTCAAGTCAGGACTTCACGACTCGGGAGTACAAGGGAACTGACCCTTAGGTTTCCCAAGTGTCGAAACACCAAAACATCCAACCTCTATACACACTATGCCATTTCGGGGTTTCGCAAGTCGGGACTTCAGGACTGGGGAGTACAAGAGACTTGCCTTTAGATATCCCAGGTGCCAAAACACCGAAACACCATATCTCATCTGCACTATTATCATTTCAGGGTTTCTCAAGTCAGGATTTTAGGACTAGAGATTACAAAAGAACTTACCCTTAGGTATCCTGGGTCCCAAAACACCGAAACATCAAGATTCTAAACATGCTACACTATTCCTGGGCTTCGCAAGTCAGGATTTCGGGACTGACGAGTACAAGGGACTTGCCTTTAGATATCCCGGGTGCCAAAACACTGAAACCTCAAATTCTAATCACGCTATACTTATTTCGGGGTTTCACAAGTCGATATTTCACATCTGGCGAGTACAAGGGACTTGCCTTTAGATATCCCGGGTGCCAAAACACTGAAAGATCAAACTTTGAGGGAACCATTCTTTCTGGTGCAAGGTCTCCAAACTTAGGCCGTAACATCCTTCAACGGATTCTTGGGTAATTATCACCAGACTTGGGGACATGACTGAAAGGCCTTCTTAACTTATTGAGCTAAGAACTCTGTGACAGGGGCGAGGTAAGTCTAGATATTTAATTAAATGGTAGTCCTTTCAAGGAACTCACTCCGGCTCTGGAATAGTGAGGGAAATTTCCCAGAAGGGGGTGCCTTCGGGGAAATCCAACCAAGAAATTTCATGAATCAAGTAAATGGGACAGATTTTCCGAGACCATACTCAGAATCTGAACTTGTTCCATGTATATATGTATATACATATATATATATATATATATATATCAACCGAATATGGCCATACAAGTATAAGCATGCATCCACCTTTTTCGATCAAACACACCAGGAAAACACTTCTATACATAAACCATTCATGAGTGTACAACCATGAGCATGCATTCTAGGAACATTCAATTTGAAATATAGGACGTAAATACTTATTAGAAAACACCAAGTGTAATGCAACTGCTGAGAGGGGTGCTTGTTTCCACCCAATCGTAGGCTCAGCGATTCCCAACGGATTTACCACTAGCCACCCTCGAGCTAGACCATGATGGATTTGAGACTCAGTCTCTTACTTCCCACTCGTCGGAAGTCCAGGACGAAGGTTACTCTCCTTCTCCTCTGGTCATGACTCACTGTATTTTCCGAAGTTCCTCTGGTTCTCCTTCAATGATTCCTGTCGCGTGTGTGTGTCTGTATGCCCCCATCTCCCCCCCCTTCCACACTTCTTTCCTCCTATGAGGTTGCGTGTGGAACGAAATTCCCTGTCTGATGGTCAGGTCTGAGAGCTTCTACGAATGGGCGGTTCGCCCCATCCCCTCATTTACTCTTGAGGAACCTCCCCACCTACCATCCGAGCGGGTAATTCATTTCAGGGTCTGAGAGTGAGCTTTGGTTTTCCCGAGCACGTACAAACCAATACGGTTTTGGTTTGGTGGAAGTTAACACAGCCACTCCTGGCCCCTTCCACCACTTCTCATCAGTCATCGTGGTCTCTTTTTAGCACATCCCCCTCTCAGCAGTCATGCAATATATATTCATACATCATTTACATTCCTCAGACCTTTTATACAAAGGTCTGTTAAATCAAACATTCACAATCCTTGAGTTTTCCATAGTTCTTGGCTAGTATATATATTTTTACAGACTGGGGGGAAACAGGGTGTTACAAGCAGAGACAGGCCAATGCCAATGCCTGATCCAGCAAGAGAAAGAGAAATGCGTGAGTTACGTGCCAGGCTTGATGCCATGGAGATAGCACAGAGGCACAGAGTTGACGCTGGGGATATCAGCGAGGCTGAAAGTGAAAATGAAGCTGGAAATGAAGGAGAAGAAGTTGCAGTCGAAGATGCCGCAGATGAACGCCTATTCAGGGTTGTTGCAAGGATAGGTGCCAGAGAAAAAATGGACATTCCAGTGTATGAGGGAAACTTTGATGTTGAAGAACTTCTAGACTGGATTAAAGCTCTGGATAAATACTTCGACTATGAGGATGTCGAGGAAGATAAGAAAGTCAAATATGCCGTTACTAGACTTAAAGGGCATGTAGCACTATGGTGGGATGAACTGCAGGCTGACAGACATTGCAAAGGCAAGCAAAAAATCAAGAGCTGGGATAGAATGGTTGCAAAGATGAAAGCCAAATTTATACCTAGGGATTATCAAATCACTTTGTTTCGAAGGATGTAGAATTTGAGACAGAAGCTGATGTCAGTGAAAGAATACACTGAAGAATTCTACAGGATAAACATCAGAGAAGGTCATCAGGAAAGTGATGATGAAAAAGTTTCTAGGTACATGAATGGTTTGCGATATGACATTCAATATGAGATGAGCATGATGACCATTCGAAATGTGGAAGATTCTTATCATATAGTTCTAAAAGATAACGAGAAGCTAAGCCAGAAACAAGGTCAAAGAGGTTGACGTAGAAGTCAAGCTAGAGGCAAAACAATTGCCCAAGACAGAACTCAGAAATCTAAATAAGAGGGAAGAAACCTCAAACTCAACATGAGAGAGGAGGAAGCTCACAGAGAGGACAGTATGCTGATAGAAATATTTTTCCTCGAGCTAGCGGAAGAGGAAGAGGCAAAGGCGGTGAAGTAAAATGCTTCGTCTGTGGAAAAGTTGGACATAAATCCTATGAGTTTCCAGATAAGAAGAAATATGGTGGTTAAACTCACATTGTCGAAGCTTAAGGATAGATTGTTGAGGTAGAATATGCTGAGGGAGGAATATCTTTGATGATGAGGAAAGTTCTCTTAAAGACAGAGAAGCAGGCAGATAACCCAGCCCAAAGAAACAGTCTGTTTCAGATCGCTTTCAAAACCAAGGATAGGGTATGAAAGGTCATAGTGGACAGCGGTAGCACATACAATCTCGTATCTACAGAGATGGTAGAAAAGCTGGAACTTGAGACTTTTGTACATCCAAGCCCATATAGAGTTTCGTGGCTACAAAAAGGACATCAGGTAAATGTCACTAAACATTGTTTAGTTGAATTTAAAATAGGAGGATATAAAGATGAAATATTATGTGATGTCATTCCCATTAATGTTTGTCATCTATTGTTGGGTATACCATGGAAATATGATATAAACGTGATTCATGATGGGAGAAAGAACACGTACACCCTGGAGAAAAATTGTAGGACTCACATGTTGCTGCCGATTAAAAACCAAGAGGTGAAAATAGAGATGAGCAAAACTGTACTTCTCATGAGTGGGAAGGAACTTCTTGAGGTTAAGAAGAAGGAGGACACACAATTTATTGTGTTCAGGAAGCCCAAAATTGTTTTGACTAGTACGAGAATAGATGATCTACCAGAAGAAATCCAGGAATTGTTGGGAGAATTTGTTGATATAGTAGTGGACGAACTACCTTGTTCGTTACCACCTATTAGGAGTATAAGCCATCATATTGATCTTATAACTGGAGCCATTTTTCCAAACAAAGCCGCGTACAGATTGACATCACAGGAAAATGAAGAAGTGAAGAGACATGTCCATATCTTAATGGACAAAGGATTGATTCGAGAGAGCTTGAGTCCATGCGTTGTTCCAACAATGCTCAACCCAAAGAAAGATGGAGGTTGGAGAATGTGTACAGACTCAAGGGAAATCAATAAGATTACCATCAGATATAGATTTCCATTACCAAGGATGGACGACTTTATGGATTTCTTAAGTGGAGCAAATTTTTTTTCAAAGATTGATTTGAAAAGCGGGTATCATCAAATTCGGATGAGAGAAGGTGATTAATGGAAGACAACATTCAAGACGAATGAGGGGCTGTATCAATGGCTTGTTATGCCATTTGGCTTAACGAATGCACCCAGTACTTTCATGAGGTTGATGAACGAAGTCCTGAAGGATTTCATTGGGAAATTCGTCATCGTATATCTTGATGATATATTAATCTTCAGCAAAATAGAATCATAGCACTTAAAGCATTTAGCTGCAGTAATGAGGAGATTACAGCAAGAGAAATTGATGATCAATGTGAAGAAATCATCATTTATGAGAACATAACTCATTTATTTGGGTTTTGTTATCTTTTCAAATGATTTGAAGATGGATCCAGAAAAGGTAAATGTAATTAAGAATTGGCCATCGCCGAAAAATGTGTTTGAAGTTTGAAGCTTCCATGGTTTGGAAAGTTTCTACAAGAAATTCATTCAAAATTTCAGTGGAATTAGTGCACCAATGATGGATATGGTGAAAAAAAGACATAAATCTTTTCACTGGACAAAAGAAGTAGAGAAGAGCTTCAATCTGCTAAAGAAGAGGATCACTGAGCAACCAATTCTAGTTTTGCCAGATTTCAGCAAGACATTCCAGGTTAGGTGTGATGCGAGTGGATTTTCATTTGGAGCGGTCTTGAGCCAAGATGACAGGCTGATCACATATTTCAGTGAGAAACTAAATGAAGCAAAGATTAAGTACTCAACATATGACAAAGAATTCTATGCAGTCATACAAGCACTAAATAAATGGAGACATTATTTGGTTCCTAAAGAGTTTGTTTTGTACAGTGATAATCATGCTTTACAATTCATGACTCAACAAGATAAATTGAACCAAAAACATGTTAAATGGGTTGAATTCATGCATAATTTTACTTTTGTTATTAAGCATATTTCTGGAACTGCTAACAAAGTTGCTGATGCTTTGAGCAGGAAATGTTTTCTTATGCAGGAATTCAAATTCAAGACTTTAGGTTTTGATAACCTCAAAGAAATGTACAGGGATGATCTAGATTTCAAGGAGGCATATGAGGCATCTGAGAATCCAATTCTCAGAGACAGAATCCATTGGACTAAATACATGATATAGGATGGATTATTGTTCAGGGGAAATCAGTTATGTATTCCAAAATGCTCCATGAGGGAGAATCTGCTGAAAGAAAAGCACAGTAGAGGATTGGTCGGACACTTCAGTCATGATAAGACGTTATCAAAGATGAATGGCTCATATTTTTGGCCAGGGATGAGGACAGATGTTAATAAATTTGTGGACAGATGCAGGATTTGTCTGCACACAAAAGGAAAAAGATAGAACACAGGGTTATATCAACCATTATCCATACCAGAAAGGCTATGGGATGCAGTGAGCATGGATTTCATATTGGGACTACCATGGACACAGAGAGGCTACGATTCAATCTTTGTGGTAGTCGACAAATTTTCAAAAATGGCACATTTCATACCATGCCAGAAAACCAGTGACGCAACTCATATTACGAACTTGTTTTTCAAGGAAGTCATGAGACTTCACGACTTGCCAAGGAGTGTCATTTCTGATTGATATACCAAGTTCATAGGGAATTTCTGGAGGATCTTATGGAATAAGTTGGGGACAAGTTTGTCTTTTAGCTCAGCATATCATCCTCAGACGAATGGATAGACAGAGGTCGTAAACAAGAGCTTGGGAGATTTGTTGAGGAGCTTAGTGACTGAACACCATAGTCAATTGGATCACATTCTGCCACATGTGGAATTTTCTTATAATGATTCACTTAATAGAAGCACATGGAAGAGTCCATTCTAGATTGTATATGGAATGCAGCCAAGGGGAGTTTCTGAATTGAAAGATTCAAAACAAGCTAAATTCAGGAGTGCTAGTGTAGAGGAATTTGTAGAAGGAATGAAGGAGCTTCACAGCCGAATTAGGGAGTGATTGCAGAGTTCAAGTCAAGAATACAAGAAGAGAGAAGATCAACACAGGCGAGAACACTAATTTGAATTTGGTGATCTGATTCTTGCACACCTGAGGAAGGAAAGGTTCCCAAGGGGAACATATAACAAACTGAAGATGAAAAATATTGGACCATGGAAGGTCATAAGGAAATTTGGGGCAAACACATATGAGATTGAATTACCCGATGGGATCAGAATCTCACCGATATTCAATGTTGCGGATTTGTACCCTTACAAAGCTAAATAAGCAAGAGCAGAGGAGGAACATAAAGAGATTCAATGGACAAATCAAATGCCTGTAGCTGAAAATCCACAGATGGAAGGAATAATTGACAAGAGGATTAGCAAAAAGACCAAGAGGATAGAGTATTTTGAATACTTGGTCAAATGGAAGGGACATCCAGTTGAAGATGCTAGTTGGGAAGATAAAGCAGAAATTCATAGGCATGGAAAGACCGTGCAAGAGCTCATGAACATGATTTCATGAAAATTTTCAAGCCAGGGAGTATGATGCAGGAGCATCGTAAGCAGCCAACCAAGCAAGCATAAAGGCATAAGACAGCTAGAAAAGCGCAACACACGTTTTGCACATTTTGAAATGTTTTTGAAAAATTAATGGGAAGATATTAATGTAGTAGTTAAAGAAAGCGTACTTGCATGTTGTAAACATATCTTGAGAAATTTTCTCTCATCTGTCGGGTGCAATAGACATTAAGTCTGTTTAATGAAAGTAGGTATATTTGAATTAAGAGATTAGACAGTTTTAGAAGCGTAGGAGGGAAAATGGATATAGACACCCTCACCCTTGTATTATTGTATTATTAGAATAGAAGAAGAGATATTTTTCATAAGTTGTTGAGATGTAGTAGAGAACTATAGAGAAGAACCCATGTACATGAGCAATTGAGTTAATATATGAAGCTTTGACTCAATTTTCATGGTGTTATGATGCTTACTGTTTACATTTGTTTAATGGTATGCTTAAAGTTGATTTATTTCTCTGTTTATGTATTTGTTCAATGCTAGGTTGAATGTGTGATTTCATGTTAAGTATATGAAGTCTGAGAGAGGAGAAGAATGAGTTTCAATTGTTTCTCATCCTGAGAGTTCCTGCAAGGAGTGCAGTGAAACGTTCGCAAGGTGTGCATTGACAAGAATCTGAGTTTTATCTCAGAAAGATTAGGAGAGATACCGTTGTTCTCATACCAACAGAAGTGCAGGTGAAGCACATAGTCATGCAAGGCGTGTGCAGGCTAGTTGAAACCTTAAAACTTATCAACTAAGGTGAAGGTGGAAGTACTGTTGTTGCAAAGAGTGCACAGAGTCAAGGACTCAAATAATCAAAGGTTATTTGAAAGATTTCTGTAAGGAGTGCGAGAAGAAATCCTTTTCGGGACTTGAGTTTGCAAGTGAAAGCTCAGGAGGGATAATATCTTGGAACACTTCAAAGGAAGGAAGAAATTGAACCACTTCAAAGGGAGATGAAAGTCGAAATCATCTCATAAAAGACAAGTTCAGGAGGGAGAACACTGATTTGTCTTGCAGAAGTCATTGAGGAGTGAATCGGGCAGTCAGAATTCTTCGTGGAGAACATCACGAAATCACATGGACCATTGGATCCCACAGATCTGTGAGAAGGTTAAGGTTGAGTGCCTTTTAGCATTTAGAAAGCTCAGGAGGAGTAACGACCGTTGGATGAGAAGTGTCATGAGTCGTTGATCTTGCGCTCGAAATCTGCTATTTCAAGTTTTAGAGTTTGGAGTGACAAGTGATTTTGGAGTCACTGCATCGTAAACTCCCGGTACGTGAAATCACGCTAGCCGTTAGATCAGGAGAGGCTCACAGCCGTTGATCCCCTTTGAAGTGGAATCTCACATTTCGGTATTTCTGGGTTAGGCATACTGGGAATCTTGATAACAAGGAGCCGGGGCACTTAGCATTGAAAATCCCGAAGTCGCGAAACACGACGTGGCTTGGGGTGAATTTTGGAATTTCATCATTTCGACACTTTGGGTGTCGGGAAGTAGAGGAGGCATTGATCTTTGGAATCGAGAGTTTCCAACTCCTGGTTCGTGAAAAGATGAAAGATCCAGAGTCATCGGATTGTGGAGGATCTCAGTTGTAGATGATGTTGGAAGAGAGGTTTTGGAAATTCGGAGATGAGAGTTTCGAGAGGTGAGGAACCTTTCTGCTGTGGATCTCACAAGTCATGAAATCCCTAAGAGTGAAATGAAAAATTCCCGAAAACATTGAAGGACAATAGCCGGGGGCCCAATCGGGTTTCGAAATTTCAGGAGTCAAGAGGTAGAGTTGCATGGTCACACAACTCACGAAAGCACGAAAAGGAAAAAGCCGAAAGGTGGTCCCAAGAATTAGTCGGAGGAATACATGTGACGGAAGTCAAGGGAGTGGTCAAGCTTTGGGGAAAATCCCGAAAGACCATCGATCTCGCCAAAAAGAGGGGAAATTTCAGAAACCGGAAAACCATAAGGGAAGAGGAACGAGTGTTGGTCGATCACTCAAGTCCTGAAAAGCCGAAATAAGTGGCAACAAGAGGCGTGTGTTCGACACATTGAAGGAGTCAACCCTCATTTACGTTTTGGATTTTGGAGGTTGAAGAGACAAGGGAGCTCGACAACAGGATTCGAGAAATCGTGAAATCTGAAATCCCGAAAGGGAAAAAGCCCCGGTCACATTTGTTGGTCGGTTATGGAGTTAACATCGGTGTTTGATCACGTAGGAATAACTCAGAAGGACCTGTGGAATACACCTGTTTGTGTGTGTGTGAAGTATTCCCTGTGGGGAAATCAAAGAGTCAATCAGACTCAAGGGAAGATTTAGAAAAATCCTGCGCGGATCTTGGCCCGAGGGTCGGGGGTCTACATTAGTTGGTATCAATTTTGAAACTAAATTTTGAGTATTTGTAGGAGTCCGCTACCTCCAAAGATCAAGTAAGATGGAGAGAATTTGCAGTTTCCTGCAAACAGTCCCATTTTCAGGTTTTCGGCCGAAATATATTTTTTCGGCCAAAACTTAGTTTTTAATGGAATCCGTTAAAAATAAACCTTTCGGCCGAAAAGTATTTCAGCTGAAATATTCTTACCATGGGAAAATAATTCATCCGGAAAACTTTGTACGATAATTTCAAGGGCATCGTTCAATTTGACATGCAATTTTTCAGCCGAAAAAATTCCTAGCAACATTTTTTCGGTCGAAAAATTGCCGCTAGAAAATTTTGAAACCCGATTGTCACGAAAGTGTTACCCATATTCATGATTTTACCCCTTAATTAATTTATATGTTGATGTTGATGTGCACATTTTTAGGTCTTGTTAGATATGTTTAATGTTAAATGTTCTTGATAGATGTGTATGTTAAATGATGCTTGTCAGATGTGTGTGATGATGATGTTAGAAAATGCTTGTCTTTTGTTAGATGTGATCACAATGATGATGCCCTATTAAATTATTAGATATGTGTGCTAGATAATTAATGACGTTTATATGTGCTAGAGGTATATATAATTAGATGATGTTAGCTAGTGAATATAACTGTGTATTTTAGATGTTGTTTATGTATGTTATAAGATGGTTATCATCATCATGTTTATTTTTATAAATTACAAAGTTCAATATGGTTGAAACTATAATTATAAAATTGAAACTCTAATTGCATAGATAGTTCATTATATATATTCATTCTAACTATTTTTTTTTTTTGAAAGAAAAATTACATATGAATAAATATTATTTTCCATTGTACTAATTACTCTTTTTGAATAGACTCTTCTACACTAAAAATTGTTATTATAAACAAGTTATGATCTCCAATGATAAACATTATAATGGCTTCAAAATTTTATGGATGCAAATCTTCCTATTGTTACCTTTGTCATTATTTCGTAAGTTGATTGCTATCAAATTTTAAAATATTACTTTATTAATTATGGTTTTACTCAACATTGGGGACATAATTTTATAAATATTTTCAAAAGCAATGATAAAAGTATGTAAACTAACAAACACTACTTTAGTTAAAAACCAAACTATCACCAAATCATGTTATAAATTTATTTTTTTTAATTATAAACCACATTTGTTGTTAATCTTACTTTTAAATCTACAAAATAAATTAACATAAAATCAATTTTTGAATCATCATGTTAACATATCCTCAAACATGTTGTACTATTAAACATGCATATCAACCATATTATTACATCTAAGTATATTAACATAAAAAGTAGATTTTCATATCCCCTTAAAAGTTCAATTGGACATTTAACATTTTTCAGGATTTCACAATTGGAAATCCTTAAAGAAGATGAAACATTTTTAAATATATGGAACAACATATAAATATGTTCAAATAAAAATCATTCCATCCAATCACAAATAATTTGAAAGACAAACACATTACGCATCAAACTGACTGTTAACCAACTAAAATTGTTCAAAGATTTGTTATAATTAACTTAACATTTCCTCTGTCAAAAGATGAATAAAAAACAATATAATTAACGAAATAATCAATATAACAAAAATATACAACAACAATATTAAAGATGAAATAAAGAATGTACATTTCACTCTCTATTTTCATCACCCTCATTATCTTCCTCGCTTGGCATGATAACATTGTTGTTCATAAATGTGTTTTGATCTAGGGTTGTGTATTAAGACAAACCACCAATCCCTATCCAACACATCTAGGTAAAAAAACACTTGGTTGCAGTGTTTTTGGAAAACATAAGGCTCCTTAGCTTCATCCCACTATCACGATCTTCCTTTACATTATTCCGATCAATGGTGTCCCACCAATTTCACCTAAAAATAACACTTTGGAAAGGAGAAGTCCACTTGAATAATCTCTTGTATATTTTCGACGTAACCTAACTTCCCATGTATGGTCTTTTGATCGCGGTGGCTAGAATGACTAGATTGCTCGAACTCGACTTCCACTCCACAATTTTGCATCATGTGTCCATCATTGACATCCTATGTGTGAAAATGATGTCCATATGATCACATAGATGGGTCAAACAAATGCATCGATAAAAAAGTGAACAAATAACAATGTTAATATGTGTCTAATAACTCGACCATTAAAATATAAAATAATATAGATGTACTTACAATTCAAATGTGCATTACGAAGTTAAAAATTATGTACACAAAAATACTATTATCAAGTTGTTGTAACCAATCCCTATGTTTAGTGCATCCTCTTCTTCACGTGGGTAACGATCGGATGCACCATATTTCTATGTGACTTGGTCAACAACCCAACTATTGGGGCATATCATTGACATATTTTATTTTAAATGATTAGGATAAGGCATGCTTCTACCATTCAACCGTATGAATTATTTCTTGTTACTTTCCCATTTCCTCCTCTTATGTTTGTACAATGCGACCCACGACTATGTTGCCTCCGAATTGTAAAGAATGAATTTATTGATGGCATTAATTTATGAATTCGCTAATGTATTCATGAAATCAAACCAACATATAGTACATATGATATCATGGAAATATATATTATGAAGTTAAGTGTGAATAGTTACTGTGTAGAAATTTGACAAATGATAAGTGACTTACTATTTATCAAACACGTTTTTTCATTCGTTTTGAGAAGCTCCCCTTCTCTTTTTTATTCATTCCTTTTGTCATCCCAAATCACTGCACATAGTGTGTTGTCTATATGCTTGATGTACTCACTAGAATGATATAAAGACTCATATGATATGTAACCCTTTTCCATATACCCCTCCAGTTTTTCCCTTTGACGAACAAATCCTTTCAATTTCTTCATGTACCTCTCTAAAAAAACATCCAATGACAGGAGACCACCTCGACTAATTCAACCTCATCTACTAGGTGAATTAGAATATGAACCTGTAAGTCCATGAAACTTGATGGTAGTTCCTTCTCAAACATACAAACATTATCAGCTATCTCTTGATGCCACCGTGGAATGCTATCCATATGAATCTCCTTTGATGTGATCCAACACACAATTGCATATAGTTTAGATATGGAACACCTTAGGTCATGGGGGAAGTCATGGTTCACACACCCAAACACAAGCAATGGATAATGACACTAAAAGTAAACACATAAAAAATTAATTATGTTTTATCCCATGGAATTAAAATAAAAATTACAAATAATAACATCACATTTTTTACATACTTCGAACCTTTATAAGGTTCAAATGGTCATGTGATTTCAACCCCCAAAAATGGTCTTGATGCATAGTGAAGAAACGTCATAGGGAAGAACCATATAAAGAAGGCACCTTCACACCCAATATAACTTCCTTTTCCAAAGAAATATCTTCTTTCTTCAAAATCCATGGGACATTACCTTCTTTGAAAGACCAAGAGGGACCAACCTCTTCTCTACTTTCTTGTCTTGGCCAATGTTTACTTTTAGTTTTTGAAGAAATAAGATCCCTCCTCATAGCCAATGTGTCACTTATTTTCGATGATATGTGCCTCCATAAAGAAGATGAAACATTTTTAAATATATGCATGGGATCTAGTAAGTGGTTAATCTTAATATGCTCCCAATAGGGGAGCTCATAAAAGATAGATTTTTTTTTCATCCCAATCGGAAATTTCTCAACATAGGTGTTGAAGAATTATGGATCATCGGACATAGGATCCCCTTTTGAATCAAACATTTGTGTAATCATATTCTTCTTCTCTCTCTCATATTCTCTAAGACATTTTTCAGGTGTCATTATTTCATGCCTTGGGTTCTCTCTCGTTTACCATTGAAAGAGGATGTTTATATTCTATAAGGGTGTTCTTCTAGGAGGAATACCCTCCAGTAGTTTTACAATAACTTTCATAGGTGGTTGGACCACCTATCCTTCAGATAAGGTCCACAACATCTAAATCCATTATATCCTTTAATTACAAGACCTACAAAATTATTGTATACATAACACATTAGCTTTTAAGAATAGAATGTCAATCACAGTGAATTAAATATGCAAATAAATATTGTTAATTATATAAACAAATAAATAAACATGTTAATTACCAGAGAAAACTCCTAAGACTGGATAATCATGTATGGTGTAAGAACATATTCCATACAATGTAAAACTCCTCTTTGTTGTTATGGGTATTCATACATCATATACATATATCCCTTCCCATAATTATTTCAAATCATCTACCAATGATTATTGGAAGACATCCATATTATTCACTTGTCTTCTACCAGGGACTATAAGAGCCAACATAAGATGTTCATTCTTCACGAAACACCATGGGGGGATATTTTTATTGATAACTACTACAAGACAAATAAAATAGTTGGTGTTTTGGAGGGAATATGGGTTCAATACATCCATTGATATGTTTAGTCGTAGAATTCATACTTCATCCTTGAATTTTTTTGGCCATCTATTCTCTATATTATTCATGGATATTGAATCTATTGGGATTCACATTTAACTCTTGACTCACTTCTATGTGAGGAATTCCATCCCTTCAACATAGCTAATTCTTTGCAACGAAATAGACTTTGAATCCTTGGGATTTTAGGCATGTGCCTCAATATCTTATGAGGAGGACCATGTGATTTACCATTTTTATTTGATTTATGGTACCTGCCATGCCCACATTTCAAACATATCTCTTTTTCCACATATTATCCTCTATATAGAATACAATCATTCGGACATGCATGATATGATATATACTCAACACCCAACATTTTCAATAAACGCTTTTCCCCTTCGCAACTACCGGGCAAAACAATATCACTAGGAAGAACCTTGTCTTTCAATATCCTGCAGTTAGTGGGAAACATAAATGTAAAATGTCATTTAACATTTGTAAAAGAAACCATTTCTATTGTTGATTGTGTTACAAGATTTCTCAAAATTAATATACGACACGTGTTGGTCAAGTACCTCAATATTGCCGAGAAACATGCGTTTGACATGGAAAACTTTGCTTTCATGTTGTACAGTAACATTTTTGTTCCAAGATGGATATACTTTGACTGAGCACTATGTCCAAAGATAAGGGTTGTGGAAGAATATATTAGGCTTTTGAAAATGGTATCAATGATATGAGCATCATCCCCTATCTCATCATTCTAGAATGCGTCTAACAACATTGTCTCCATGGCAGTCGTATCTCGTAACTAATCATCCACACCAACCTATTTATAATTGTCTTCATTTCCAACTTCTGGAGAACTACTATAATTGTAGTCATTCCTAATTTTTGGATCTAGATGTAGTGGGAATTGAATAGGTGGTTGATTCAACCATTCTTGGCATGCCTCCTCTCTTATTTGTTCTCTCATTATAGCCTTCTCTTGGGTTGTCATTGTTTCAGGGTCCAACTAAATATGGTAGGTAGGTCATTCATGATAAGAAGAATTCTAATTTCAAAAATATTGAATATTAGTACATCGATGATATTAGTAAGCACAATGCAATAATTTGTTTGTTCAAATTACATTATACCAAAAAATTATTACCATTTCCTACCCAGGATTGTGGCTAGAAGATGGAATGTCACAATTGGCAGGTTAAAGTGGGTTTCCATTTTTATCTACCAACTGCTTGCGGTATGTTTCTCCTGATAAGACCTTTCGACATTTTTTAACAGGTACTAGAATATTTTTTTCATATGAACTCAATTCTGAATCATGATACTGCAAATTTGGATACATTTTTATTCAGATTGACATTGATAAAAAAAATTCAATGAGATAATTGAAACATACATAAAATAAGTTGAACTTACTGGAGATGGAAAGGGAGAACTCCACGATGGAATTTGATGAATTGACAATTTGATCATATAATAAGGTTTTCTCCTTGCATTTCAACAAAATTACCAATAAATTTTCATGTACATATCTTAAATAAATTTCAAGGACCATACCACAATCTGAGTTTGAATATAGTTTTGAAACCATTTTCTAAGAATAAGGCGACATAAAACGTAAAATGTATACTGAAGTATTGTAATTCATGTGAATTCATCCTAAAAGATAATTTGAGATGAATATACTATTTTATTTGAAAATAAAAGTTCAAATAACTTTAAAAGAATCTTGGTGTGCTTATAAACCACAAACACATCGATGCGCATATTAACAATAAGCATCCGGGCATTGAAAAATTAACAAAACGATGTTTTGAGATTTTGTTAATAAAAACCAATTATATTTCTCTAGTGCATCAATTAATATGGATGCACCGGTTCCTAATGTAATATGGTCACATTGGTGCGTCTTACATAAACGCATCGTCATGCTGAAAAAGTAAAAAAAAACAAGCACAATTTTTTTTAAACAATTAAAAAAAGATCAGGAATCGAATTTCACAAAGCGATTTAAACACTAAAAAGTTATTTACTATTTCATTATTTTGCAAAATTTTGTAGTGGAGAGTCTTGTAAGAGAGACATACAGAGGAACACTGTGGAGGAGCATAATACTTTGGAACCACAATATTATTCAAAATATGAGAATTTGAAGGGTATGGTGATTCACTCTAAACCCTTTTCATATTTTTTTTTCAATATTAAGAAGGCATTCAATATTTTCATTATTTTCACCCCAGATGGGGTAACACCTAGCATAGCGGAGCCACATGGTATAGCGCCAGGATATGACTTAAATACAGGCCGACGACTCCCATCCCCTCACCATTAAGGATGGGAGCAGGCCCGAGAAGCCTGGCTAATGGGCCGAGTCCTCCCACGCGAGTGAGGAGGATAGACGCACAATGCATTATGAAGGAAACATTAATGTCTGATGCTATCACATCCATCCTCATGAATATCTACGATTTTGGATGGGGAAAAACTCATTTTTTAGTTTGAGCTGCAGAATTCGGGCATCTCTGAGCTCTAGTGTGGCTATTGCAACCTCATAGTCGCTGTGATCACTATTGGGCTCATTTCCATGTCGAGGGAAAGAGGTAAGCCCCGTAGGGGCACTACCTAGTATGCCGAACGAGACAACAAATATTTGAACGAGCATTTCCCATGGCTAGGAACCAACTCGTCCACAAATCAAAGAAGCCCATAACGCCTCCCTTGGCCTATGTGGAAGAAGTTTTCCCAGAGGAACCCATTCAGGCTCCTTCGGAACACCTCCTCTTTACAGTTACAGACAATTGGAACTTGCCAAATTGCCTTCCAAGGGAAACCATCATGCAGGCTATAGGGAAACTACATAGCGACTACAGAGGGATCTCCCATTTGGAGGAACCCCCTACTTGTTATATCATAGAATAATTTATGGAAAGCATGGACACAAAGGTGATAGAAAATGTAGAAGAATTCTCCCTGGGCGTGGGCGACCATATTTCTTAGCATGGAAAAAATTTGTCACAAAATCTAGATGAGGTAATGGGTACGCAGGAAAGGAATGAGACATCAGAGGCAGAGGAAACATGAACAGAAGGTGCACTGTCGAAGGATATCTTGGAGAGGGAGGGTGGAACGACTCCCATGCCACGTCCCCTATCCATCATTCAAGAAGAATGACGTTTCCAACTTCCATTCTTCCACCTGGAGCACCTGGAGCTGATGTTGGAATTGAGGAGCTGAGTGGAGGACCAAATCCATGGTGCCATGCTAATCATCCAATCCATCGACATGATTTATGATGCCTACTCCAACACGCCTCTAGAACAACGGTGCCTGACGTGTGCATAGCCCTTCACGCTACCAACCAGGACACGAGAGAAGAAAGGAGATGTTGACATGGACAACACAGCGACCACCGGGTAATTGTTACAGTTAATGGCTATGGTTAGAATTTATATTTTACTTAGACCCAAGGCTCTAGTTTTGTTTAAGTTTCATTATGATGTAAATCAAAGACTAAGGAATTATTGCAGACAGAGGGTCACCATATGTCCTGGTTTCCCTCGGGAAAGATAGATTGCAACCCGTTTTTTGCCACCAACTGTATAGGAGGCTGGCTGTCCCGGTTTCCATTAATTTGGCGGGAAAGTTGGAAGTCCAGGTGTATATGTTTTTTGAAAAGTTAATGAAATAGGCTCTACCATTTTTTTACTTAAAAAAAAAAATAGTTTCATTATTTTCCCAAAATTTACACGAGACAAATTTGGAAGAGAGACATACCAAGGAGCACTGTGGAGCAGAATAATACTTTCGAACAACAAAAATATTTAGAAAATTAGGATTTGAAGGGTATGGTGATTCACTCAAAACCCTACATTCAGAAAAAAGAAAAAGGAAAATTCGTACCTACTGTAAAACCTTGTTTGTTTAGCTTACGTGAAAGAAACATTTCTCCCTAGGATTTAACTCCCTCTATCACTTCATAATTATGGCTTTTCCTTTTAGGTATTTTAGATTTAATGGGTTTGTTTTTCTATATATAAGTTTTTGGCATGTAATGCAAAGGGACCACTTATTGCATCAAATCCCAAAAACATTTGGCCCTCTGTCTTTTTATTTTTATTTTTTTAAACAATTTTTGATTCAACATTTAAAAAAAAAGCATTTTCCGATTTTCTGGTGCGCAATTTTGACAGATACGCACCAATGCATTTATGTCTAAGAAAGGAAACGATAAAGCCATTTTTTTTTCTTTAATTTAAAAAATCTGGTGCATACAAAAAATATCGCCGATGTTTTCTCTTCTAAATAACACATACAATGTTGTCACATATTTTTTTAAAATTTTTCTTCTCATCGATGTGTAATTTTTCTATTGTTTTTTTATGAATGTTCAATTTTTTTCTATGTTTTTATTTTCTACTTTAGTTATTGTGATGTCTTCTATACATATTGCATTGTTGTAATTCACAATATTTTAAAAAATAAATTAAAATTTTCGGTGCGTTTTGTTGTATGGAACGCCCCGGTGCGTTTTATGTAATAAACACACCGATGCTTTGTATATAAAAAATTGGATCAGTTACACCATTTTTTTTCACTAAACATTATGTGATTTATTTATAAAATTTATTTACTAATTTCTGTATTGAATGATACATGTTGTATATTGATAAAAATATGAGTGAGAAGAGTTCAAATAAAAAAAATCTAGTCGACACAATGATGACACATCCGGAAAAACATAAACGACAAGTTCTCTATAAATTCTATACAAAATTAATATGGTTGAACTATATGTAAATTTAAATAATATGTATTGGTAACGTGTGTCATGCAGAGCCACAAAATGAGGAAGATCAATAAGATTATTTACTATCTAAGTNCAGGTGAATCAAAAAATACTATTCAATATGTTTTTTTTATTTTTATTTTTCATTAACAATATACTTAGGAATATTAGATGACACGTTTCAAACAATCTATTAATTCACATATGTTTAATGTTCTATAGTAACCAACAACGAGGGAATATAATGTTATCATAACACAACAAAATTAATTAATATAGAAGATGTAAACGATGATGAATTGGTCCCGAGCTCATCTAGAGTGGTGTTGGATATTAATCAAAGGGGGGAAAACTTTTACAGAACTAAGAGGGATATTGTGGAACAAATTTATAGATGTACTTTACACTTACAGTATAGAAATCAATACATTGATTCCAAGAACCAAGTTATATTTAAACTACAGGAAGCATTTCCAAATAAATGGTCAATGAGACCTGTCAGACTTGCAATAGTAAAACCATACAACAATGAAAAAAAG
>SNQJ01S0011886.1:131001-150286 GCA_010110895.2 Picea sitchensis
GGCTTGAGCATTGATTATGTGTCTTGGAGGTCCTAACCTTGCAGGGTCAGTCATATATAGTGGTCAGTTTTACTTTATGCTTAGTGTCAGCGTTGTGCACCTCTGCCTATGGTTGTGCTTGTGATGGTTCTCGTTGACGCGTTCAAGGTTCTCATGCCGAACCTCGTGTTGAGACTTGTTGCTTGTCGTGTGATCATCATTTATGCCTGTGGTTACGTATCGTTCGTCCTGGTCGTATTCTTATGTTCATCCTGGTTGTTTCCTGGTCCATACGCACTCACACACTTCAAATAAAAACCAAAAAAAAAATTTTTTTGCACCTGTCACTAGTTTGGTCGTCGTAGTGAGTCGGTCGTTACATATGGTATCAGAGCGGGTACCACCCACGACTTGGGATTCACTACGGGTTCCGTTGACATGATAGTATTGATTGTTCTGTTGCTGATTGAGCTGCTTGTCTGTGTGCAGGTAATCATGGTTAGAGGNTATATATATATATATATATATATATATATATATATATCGATTCTCCAATCCCCGACATTTTTTATATTTTTGTGTGTCCTTTTCATATTATAAAACCTGAAAATGAATAAAATCATGCTATAATACACTGGAGGAGATAAGTTTCACAAAGCAAGGAGTAGATTCCCCAATGCAAGGAACATATCAATACCAAAACCCAATATAAAAATGAGAGATATGGACACTCATAAAAAAATTCCCCTAAGGATAAAGGTTTGGAATGCATAAGAAATTGATTCAAAGGAAAACACCAAAGGGGAATGTGTTGGTGTTAAGAAAAAAATAGTTAATTGCAATGAGGCATTAGGCTCAAGTGTGGAAGTATCAAAGCGGTGTGAATGAAAATGAAACATGTTGGGATCCCATAAAGAATTAGACGGAATATAGAAGATGAAGAAACGTGTCTATTAAAATTTGAAGTCATGGCATGATTGATAGGACTCCAGTGCCTATGAGAAAACCTCTCCATGGGAACTAAACAGAAATTAAGGTGCTAATTAGGGTAGCCCATGATAGGTACATAGTACCATGCAAGTTGTGACAAAGGACAACTAAAGAGTGGTTTATACGTTGCAACTTGGGGGGGTTGATCCTAAGGCACAATGAAAAGGAATAAGGATAATAATGTAGAATTCACTAATAAAATCCCTCTCTATATACTTGAATCAAGAATAATTTTCCTCAAAATATGACCCTTGTTTTGAAACAAACCACAACCAACAATACCCCAAAATTTGAAAAAACTCAAAGACCCTCAGAAAAAGTCAATTGGAATAGAAATGAACCATTTTCTAGTCTTTTAAAGCATATTCTTCAAGAAATTATTAACATCTTCTACTTTCCCATTAGCTTGAGGATAATATGGTGATTAGTGCTCTTGGTGAAAACCAAACTAGCCTGCCAATTCCAACATCATTTTTTTTTTTGAAAATGTGAATTGTGATCAATGGAAAACTCTTGACGTACATTAAAGCTAGTAATAACATGATTAAAAATGAATAAAGATATTGGCATGTCATCATTTAAAAAGTTTGTAATAGATTTATCCCACTTGGTGAAGTAGTTGGCAACCATGTTTATCTACTTGTGACCATCCATTGAGGTAAAATGACATCACATAAAATCCACTCCCCACTTGGAAAAGGGAACAACCACAACAAGAAGAAGCAATAGAGTGAGATGTGCACACATTTTATTAGTAAATATTTAATATGGATGACACTTCTTGACAACTTCAATACAATCTTTAAAATTGATGACCAAAAGTGTCTTGCAAACAATTTTTTAGGGTTGTTTCCATCCCAAAAGGATGACCACGACATGCTCAATTGTGTAAATCATTCAAAAATCTCTCAAATTCCTCATAAGTTAAACATCAACACAATATAATATCTACCCCTAGACAATACAAAGTGTTACGAATGATGATAAATTTTGGGCATGATGATGAATATGTTGATTTTGATATTGAACTACTACCAATCCTAAATTATTAATACGATATTACCCCCAATTCTATTCTAGCGAACCCATTACTAACATAGTAAATCATGTGTCCTAACGTGACTCATCTTCGTAAACCGACATACTTCAAAGGGATAGAATTTGAAATAACTAGCATTCATCGAAGTATATAATGTTTGTAATGTTTAATTTATTGCACAACATGAACTTCTACCAATCCTAAATTATTAATACGATATTACCCCAATTGTATTCTAGCGAACACATTACTAAGATAGTAAATCATGTGTTCCTAACGTGACTCATCTGCCTAAACCAATACCATCCTAATGATTGATTTGGGTTATAAAATATATAACAAGAAGTCCCTACTGCTATAGTATAGAGGACTCGGTAATGGATCTGACACAAAGACCTTTTTCAAATCCTCGAAAAAATGTTGTGCTTGGTCATCACATATAAATGACACACCTTTGTTCAAAACGTGCATGAATCGGTTCATAATATGAACATGATTTACGATGAATCATCGTAAGAAGTTGACATTTCCTTGAATACTCTAAATTTTATGGATACATCGTCGGGGATACAACTGAACTATTGTCTCAATAGATAAAGATTCCACCATAATCCCATGCTTAGACATAATAAACCCAATTAATCTCTTAGAATTCACAAAAAAGATGTAGTTATGAGATAAGCTTAAAAAATATGCTTGATATTGTCGAAAGTGTACGACATGGCCAGCGAAAATGTAGCCTGAGCATTTTTAGGGCTGAATCACCTTATTACTATATGGAAACATGCATCAAGGGAAAATAAATATAGTCTTATGTTGATTAGATAGATCTAAACCTAATTATAACTACAAAATCAATACATAAAATAAAATACTTCATTTTTAGTGCACTCATTAATAATTTGATCGATGAAAGGAATATGATAGTTGTCTTTTGGATAATCCTTTTTTAGACCCTCAAAATTAATACAAACATGAATCACTTCCTACTTATTTGTGATGGGAACTATATTGGATACACACTCAGTGAAGGAACTACGTTGATAAAGCCAGCTCTAAGTAACTTTTCTACCTCATCCTTAATTTAAACAACTTTCTTTGAATTAATCGATTGCAAATTTTGTCAAACATGCTTGACAAGAGTGTTACTTGTAATTTCATGTTTATCTATCTAAGGATTAATACCAGCCATTTTGTCATACCAATCCAACACATCAGAAAATTACTTAAATAAAGCAATATAAATTTGACTTTCTTCAAAAGAACATTATGCTTCAATCATGATATTTTTCACAATGTCATTGATAGAGATATTGTTTCAATTTTTTTCTAAAATGTATTCCATATTATATTATACTTATAAACCCAATGCAAAAATGAGATTTTTTCACGAATTGGGACCTCTGTTAGGGATGATATCCTTTAAACGGACCCCTAAGTTTATTAGTTTAGGAAGAAAATATGAGCAATGGAATGTGTCTTGCCATGGATGTTCTTAACTAGTAATTGCCTCCAATATAGCGTCATGGGAGGGAAAAATCATGTACATGAAGTTAATAGAACTAATGGAAATGAATTCTCATATAGGTGATGTAAATTGGTTGTACTTCTCGCATGGTGGGAGATTTTGATAAAGTCTATAGTAGATTTTTGAATAGTTTTATAAGTAGTTTTTATTAGATAAATTTTGAGTTTTAAAATGGACATTTTAAAGAAAATAATGAAATAATAGTTATAATATGAAAATAAAGTTATGATTTTTCAAATGGAAAGAAGAAAACTACTTTTTATATTAGTATTTTCAACTTATCTCCTTATATATTTACTCAAATTTCAATTTTAAACACTTTTAAATGTGAAATTAAATTATGTATCAAATGAGTACTCACTCTAAATAATTTTTATAGACCCACAATGAGATAAACTATAAATGCATGAAGAAATGTGTTTCTTGAATGAAACACCTTTTTTCATACATCTACAACTTATCTCACTATGGGTCTATCAAAAGTATGGAGAGTGGGTGCTCATTATATAATGGGTCCCATTGGATGTCTAATTTGATTCTATATCCAACAAGTTCCTATACTTGAAATTTTAGTAAAAGTATAAGGAGATAAGTCTAAAATATGATTAAAAAAGTGTGTTCTTTATTTCCTTCCAAAATTAGTTACCCTTAACACCATCATCTTGAATCATATTGATTCTTTTAAATTTAATGTTGATGATAATTTTTTTTGAGGCCCTTTTCTTTACCTCAAAATTTCTCTAATAAACCATATACAAAGGTAGAACCAAACCTTTCTAAATAGTTCCACACTCAAAATCAATCAAAAGGATCTAGAATGGTCCATGGATCTTCTCCAATATAAGAAAAATTAGAGTTAGTGAATGATGATACCGAATTATCTTAAGAATATGATGTTTGGAAAGGAGCCATAGATGCATCAACAATTTCCAAGATCTCATAAGTAGGTTCAATGGATCAGTAACAAACTCGTGAAGGCAATTAAAAATTACTCGTTAGGGACAAATCGTATAAAAAACGAACACTAACACTTTCAAATGAGATACTAGAATCACCTACTAACTTAAATTTTGTCCCAACTTTACAACTAGAATTAGACACACAATAGGCCAATTGGTAAATTATCACTATTTTCCCTTGATTAGGAAATGTAATCATGTGAAATAATGAATACAGGACAAAATTCATCGCATGCATCTATCTACGTCCCAAAAGAATATTATCATCAAGAGGAGCATTGGCGACCTCTACCACAATAGTAATATCCCCCTATTTCAATTAGAAGGGAAGCTATGATTCCATTTGGTTTAAAAGTTATACCATTGAAATATTTTAACGAGGTTGAAAAAGGAATAATCTTATGAATATTACCAACATGACAAAGATATAACACATGTAGAATCCCACTCATCAACCACGGACCTAAAAATATTCGTGCCACATGAAGATATATGGATCTGAAAAGTGGTGTGGTGGGGCGTATCCTTATCATGGTCAAATGTAGGTAACTGAGCATATGAAGGATCGGCCAAACCAATAGCATTCAACAATTCCTTACACTTCAAAGGGTCACATTTGAAGGACTTCTAAAGCTAACATGGTGCAATGTGCCAAAGTTAAATCTTAAAAAATTCTATAATTTTGAGCAACATGAGAATTAGGGTTATGCATAGTCCTTCATAATATATCCTTAGGAGGGCATGTTATTGTGTAAATAACTATTCTCTCTATATTTGGAATTCCATTTGATTGATATGTTAATGTATCCTTATCATTTAATCCAATTACTAAATCATCATAATTATGATCCCTGGTTTGAATATTAACATCCTTATTACACATGGAAATAATTTTTAGGAGGGCATGTTATTGTGTTAATAACTATTCTCTCTATATTTGGAATTCCATCTGATTGATATGTTAATGTATCTTTATCATTTAATCCAATTACTAGATCCTCATAATTATGATCCCTGGTCTGAATGTTGACATCCTTATCACACATGGAAATATTTTTACTTGAGGTACTTCCCCTATTTGATAGGTTATCCTAATTACTCCCTTATGTAAGTGCAAGGTTACCAACAATAAATTGTTGTTGTTGTGGAGAAAATGGTGGGTAAGTACCATAGGACCTCTTGTTGAACCATCCTTTGTTGCATATCCTCCATATTGGGGTATAAGTGAGCCATATGAACACCGACACAAATTTTTCCAGGGAATTTTACCTTCATCCTCTATGTTTTCCCCCTAGTGACAATGTTCATCTCACTACTCTTAGTGGCACCTTATCGAGNTTGTTGCATATCCTCCATATTGGGGTATAAGTGAGCCATATGAACACCGACACAAATTTTTCCAGGGAATTTTACCTTCATCCTCTATGTTTTCCCCCTAGTGACAATGTTCATCTCACTACTCTTAGTGGCACCTTATCGAGAGTTAGAATTATACTTATTATTCTTATTCTTTTCCTCTAGGTTGTTGATTTCCTTTTAGATTTAAAGATTGAACGGAATGGATGTCAAAGGTATGAATAGGTATTAAGGCATCTTTAGTTTATTTCACATTTGTAGGTTGGTTTGTATTTATGGACATTTGTCCCATTTGACTTGCTACCTGATTGACCATAGTATTTAGAACAAAACCAATCATGCCATCAACATTGCAGGATCAATATTTGAGTGAGGATCACTTTGAATTATCTCATATAGCATCCAATACTAGGAATAAATAAAATACAACTACTCGGCCTTAAGGATGACTTTTTTTTCTCTAAAAACTCCTAACAAGGCTGTAGATTTGGAAATAATAGGAGATAAATATTTTACAAAACAATCGACCCAATTATTTTTTGGATAACTACCCCCAATTGTGTTTCTACTACAAGGGATAGGTCTAGAGTGTATTTAGTACTCAATGCTAAGCATAAAACCTCCACCAAAAGGAAACCCCATGTTGGGTATGATTATACTTCTAATAAGAATTCCAAAAACAAGATTAAGCGTGCCTCCATATGCAAATCTTGATCTAGGAGAAAATCTAGGTCTAAGGATAAATCCATATCAAAAAATATTTTTACCCCCTAAATTAGATCCAAAACTAAGATCAATGGAACCCCAATTCGATATTCCAATACTAGGGAAACCTAATGACAGTATAGTCATTCTTGCAAATGACATCCAAAAAGGATCATTTTCACCACTTTGTGAGATGTCACCAAAGGGATTAGTCCCACTAATTGATGCAAAAATAGAGACACTCATTATCATAGTATTACTATTGAGGCTAGTTATATTAGAACCTCTAGTATCCAACAAACTAATAACTTGTGGCATCCCAAATATACTCTCTAATAAATTTGGCAATGAAACATATGGATTTCTACGTGTAAATACACCCACATGTACAACTACTGTATATTGGTAATTAGTCAAAGGAGGATAACATTTTGTTGGGGAATAAATATCACTTACCTCTACCTCTAGTAGAAAAATATGCTCACCTAAAACTTAAACCAACAACTCCTTAGTAATAAGTGATTCTTCAACTAGTATATTCAAGGTAGTTTTCACTTTGTCCTAAAACTCACCCTCAATGTTATATGTGATCAACAATTTAGACCAAAATGAAGGAATTTATATGAACTCAAGGGAAATACACTAGTTCCTATGAGATTGACAAAGTAACTATTCAACCACTTTGACATAATATGAACTAAACATGACACATGCAAAGTTCACTCAAAATCAAAGTCCTAAGGCCAACTAAGCGCACCACCAATCATATATCAAATAAAAATTTCCTAAAGAGAAACAAAAATCAAACACAGACTTCCAATGAACAAAAATTGAACATGGTGAAATCCCTTTATCAATACCTAGTGAAGAGTTGAAGGGAGCCTTTTCAAAATTAACGTTGGGGTAGTGATATCCAAGACCAATCAATGAAGGAAGCAGAGACAATTATGGTAACCCTCATGCAATAATCAAAGAAGATAAAAATACCCTCATGAAGATGAGTATCCTCCAAGGGATATGAAAAGGATGTTATATGTGTATCTTAGGTACCATAAGCACTTCCCACTTGTAGTCACTGATGAGAAATGTAAGTAAAAAAAATCACAATTTCTAGCTAGGAAAAATAGCCATGGATTAAGATTTCAAGTTGTGAAGCGACATATAATACTTTTATCATATGGTAACAAATTTAGAGAATAGGTGTCAACCTGAGGACCTACCAAACCTACTGAAGCCCCCTATATGCATCCACCCATTGTAAGTGTGAGATTGGATATCTCAACACCAAAATTGGTTTGACCTTGTGTTTTACAACTATGTGAGAGTTTTTTTCCCAGTAAATACCTTTTTCTACTAATGGATTTTTCACTCTCTAATATAGTCCTAATTTTTTTTTAGTGTCCTCAGAGAATTTACTCTTTATACATACAACCAAGGCCCTATCACCTAGACTAATGTTGACTTTTTTATCAAAGAAAAAAAAATTTAGTTGATTTTATTTATTTTTTCTTTTAAGGCTATTTCATACTCAAAAGGTAGTGGAATGAAACATAATGGTGTGGTGACTCGAGTATTGCAAAATTAGTAATGAATTTGGAAGAAGAAAATAAACTATTTTTCCTTTCAAGTGCAAGCTATGTAATGCCCCTAATAAGTGCCTATTTATTTCTAATAATGGATGGACACAACCATAGCTCCCTCACTAGAGCTCTCAGAAGTTCTTATTTCTGTTCTTTTTCAATGGCACATTTCCCATGGAGAGCTTCTGAGGCACATTCTTCTCCTTGGCTATTTCGGGTGGCTCCTTGCCGGTGGTGCCATAGCTTTCATAGAGGGAATTACAAGAAAAGCCCACTCACTTCCTACCCTATGTAATGCTTGATACTAATTTTGAAATTTAGATGAAGAAGGAAATCAAGTATGATATTTTGAATGCCCTTTTATTTCAGATTCAAAACCCTAGAATATGCTATCATAGAAAAACAACAACTTGGACATGCTCTTTAAAACCCTCAACTAGCATTACTCAAACAACAATACATCATTTGTTTTATAAGTTTCACAACACAAAATCTACAATAAAATGAATGGAAAATATTGTATCTAGTCTCTACTCGATAGGAATAACACTCATAGAAAAAGGATGAGGTTCAATTCTAGGTTGAGAAAAAAACACAATAAATTGTCATTTGTCCTATAGGAAGGCTCATTACAGTTGAACAACTAGTGTGTATGTGTGTTATCTCTAATGGATCAAACAACATGCATAATAAAAGTGTTGCTAGAATACATGCTTTTGTCTAGTGTCCATGTCCTATAGGTCGCACTAAAGTTTCGACAAGTCTAAACAAAACATAATGTTTTCAAACTATTGAGATTAACTGAGGGGACAAACAATATGTATTGTATAACTAAAGGATAGAACTATCAAATAGTTAATATTGATTCAATCCAAGAAGGATAATTTAAATGAATTCTTCTCAATGGACTTGCTAATTATATTATAGGGTTTTTTTTGTCTTTATCTAAGATCTAGAATTCCCTAGTAACAGGGTTGGAAACACACGGCAAACTGTAGGTAGATAACTAATATAAATTTTCATAAGATAATTTCTTATACATGAAATGAAATAAGAGAGAAAAAGAGAATACCATGTTCCCAAAATTTAGTGTATATGCAAGTGATGTGATCCAATCTAATTCTAACTCAAGATTTCCCTTTATCATATTTGCACGTAGAAGACATAAAAAAAAACTCTCTCCAACATATACATATCAGATAAGTATAATTAAAACACAATTAACCATCAACTCAAAGATTTAAAATATAATTAATAATAGAGTCACAATGAATTGAAATGGGTAAATAAGATAGATATATTAATTTATGAATATCAATTGTACAACAACCAATTAATATATACATGATCTAGTTGCATATCGCCATCACCTAGTTCTAGGATCTTCCTTCCTCAACAACACATTTAAGAGATCTTAAAAAATACATGGATCATGTCCTTACACTTTGATATGTGGAACAATAGATATCCACAACAACTCTTGAGGAAATATCACTAACAAAGAGTGAAGGGAACACTATTAACAACCAAACATCGCATGAGCCAAGACTATATCTAGAATATCCTAGCCCAATTTCAATGACATAAAGATTCTATATTATCGGCTTTGATACCATCTATCCTTGATATAGTGGTGAAGAGATCCACAACCCTTCTCCAAAATACACAATGAATCTTCTTTGATACCATATGTCATGCCCCTACAACATTCCTTACAATCGTGCACCTCTCAAGGGCATGCGACACCATGACATTTCTCACTTAGTTGCTTAGAAACACTAAGGATAATTCTTCCAGACTACGCCTCTTCACCTAGGGCATACCCATACTCTGTTATAGGATACCAATGAGTCACACTCCTACTCTAGCGCAACTCTTGTATACTTAGACATTTATTAATTTCTTTAACACTTATTCATGTTTAAGCATACCTCCATGAACATAAGGATTGAAGAGAAGAACCAAGAGAACAGCAATGAAACAAACAAAGGTCATACACAGAAATAGTGCAGGTGACATGAACCATACCTAACACCCGACTAAGTCTTTGTTATTGCAAAACAATTACAACATTGGCAAAGTCAAACAACTCGCCTCACCTAACACCCACCTAAGTCTCATGTTTACAACTTGGCAAAGTCAAACAACTCGCCTCACCTAACCAAGACACTCATAAACAGATTCATCCCACTAAGACTCTCCTTCATAACCAACTCTACAACCACCTACGCTGCACCTCAAACTTGCCCACAACCACATACTTGTTGTCTCTTTGTTTCCGTAAACTTCACAAATTTTGGTTATGTCTCATACATGCCTCCAACAAACCTACATTTCCATACTTCCACAAAATCGGTCCAAGAGAATATCTCCCAATTCTATCCATCAAATCCTCCTCTAGGAAACACAAGTCCTCCCATGTGGAGTGACTTTGATTCTTGAGGGAGCTTGTTCTCTTTGTTTCCTCAGAACTAGAGAGATCTCTTGCTCTCCTTGTCTTCCAAGTTATACCAAGCTCCCTTCCTTAGTTGTCTCCTTTCTCTTATATGGAATCCAAGGGTCACTTGTACAAAACTTCATGTCTCTTGGGTTTGTTGTACCCTTTGATGAATCATCACACTCAACCAACTATTGTGCATCTCTATGGACTGGTCTAGTGCACCCATCTAGCCCATGCACCCATCAATCGACATGCCTCTTGGACCAGAGCACCCCATTTGCGAACCAACTCATTGTATTGGGCTTCCGCACCCCTTATGTGAGTCGATCCAGCTTGCCTAAATGTTCCCTCCATTCCTTAGTTGATTTTCCTTTCTTGGTGAAGTGCCTAAGTCATGCCCTCAATCATTCATCAAATGACTTTTGCCACAAGAAACCTTGGGTGGAGTCGCCCCTTTACATGTTGTGTGACCCGAACACCAACTCTCGTCTATATGAAGACTTATCCCTCCTCATTCCCACCAATCTTCTTGCCTACTCATTTTCCTCTATTTTGATCTGCGAGCCTCACGCCGCAAGTCTTACAATCACCACAATTGCTTAATTCCAAATTCTTCTCATAAAAAATTACGTTTCAATGTTACTAATCTTGACTAAAGTCAAAATCAAGAATGAGAATGGTGAAGCATTTTTTAAGTTTGTAGTCACTCCAAGATGTTTGAGATTATGTAATAAAATGTTATAAAATAAGATTGTGTTATCCCATCTGGCCAACAATTCAAATAATTCAAAATAAGCACAAACTCCCATAAATACTACATTACTTTAACGAAGAAAACATGTCAGCAAGACACCATCACAAGATAAAGAGAAAGACACGTTCGAACCTCTAATGTTGCATGCGTAGGTGGATAGAGGTATAAACAAACGACATTGTTAATAACTTAATTACTATGCATTGATTCATAACGAAGTATTTGAATATTAGAATAATATAACCTATCATTGCATATTAGAATACCAACCTTCAAACGGTGGACAGATGGACTCCCATCAATACATATGCACTTATTTGGATTTTTGTGAATTAATATAATGGAAATGAAATGCAATTCAATGCAATTCACTCTCATTTTGATTCACACCCTATGGTCGATCATAAATTTTCTTCGTGGACGAGTCTCAGCCATAAAAATGAGATGTCCCCTCCATTGCAAATGCCAAGGGAGTTCGATATATTGATCGAGGTCGTTCCATAAAATCTTAGATGATTAAGGGTTTCAAGGAGACGTTTGAATGATAGTGTAAATATCTTGATTAACCATTAAATATGTATTTATTTTTAAAAGGTTATAGGTTTAAATTTAAAGGGATAGGGTATGTATTTTTGTGGATTTTAGTAGTTAAATTGTTGTAGTGAAATTTTTTGTTTCAATTAGTGTCTAGATTAAGACCTGAAAATTACATACGGGGTATCGTAATCTCGTACACGGGATAATCTTAAGTAAAATCGCACAGCCCGCAAACATGCTTCAGATAAATTTAAAGGGATAGGGTATGTATTTTTGTGGATTTTAGTAGTTAAATTGTTGTAGTGAAATTTTTTGTTTCAATTAGTGTCTAGATCAAGACCTGAAAATTACATACGGCGGTATCGTAATCGTGTAACATGGGATAATTCTTAAGTAAAATCGGACAGCCCGCAAACATGCCTCAGATAAATTGAGGTTTGAACTCGTAAACTCTTAAAATGCGTGCTCACGCTTAAGCTATAATTTCTACTTCCTTACCATATCAGCATATCCAACAATTCCATATTGTTTTACAAGAATGAATATTATGTAAGGGAACTTAAACGTTTTTAATTACATATATCTTTAGTTTACCCTTAGTTTGCTGAAGTGGACGGTTGGCATATCCGTTAGGAGTTCGTTTTGATTATTTTCTCTGCTTTCTGATATTTGAGAATTTGTTCTTCCTGTTTCCCACTTTGAATAAATTACAGATTTTAACAGACGAGAAACTAACAGAACGTATATTCCAGGCAAGGATACTATATCTATTCTTAATCAAAAATCTATGTTGTTACCAAACGAAAGAATTGCTACCGTGGCTTGCTTTCGTTACGGAATTTAGAGTAGATGCTTTCAGAAACGATCTGTAATTAGAGAGCAAGAGAATGACGGTAACTATTGAAGAGCTTCCCAGGCATCCTGTGGCTGTGGCTGCCGGCAAGAGAATATATAGATTGTCCATCCATTATGAAAGAACAGCAGAGCCGCCCTTTCACTCAAGATTTGAGATAGACGAGAGGTATAAGCTTCGCGGTTTTTTGGGGTCGGGCACATTCGCGTTGGTGTGTTTGGGGACCGATATATCCAATGGCGAAGAAGTTGCTATCAAGAAATTGGAGAATATTTTTAGGGACAGCCTGTATACTGAAAGAGCAGTCCGCGAAATGGTAATTCATAGCCAAATCACTCACCCTTTTGTGGTGACCCTTAAAGGAATCATGCGACCTGTTCATGAATATATATTTAAAGACATTTACCTGGTCATGGAAAGGATGGAACAGACTTTGCATCGACGTCTCGTTAANTAGAGAGCAAGAGAATGACGGTAACTATTGAAGAGCTTCCCAGGCATCCTGTGGCTGTGGCTGCCGGCAAGAGAATATATAGATTGTCCATCCATTATGAAAGAACAGCAGAGCCGCCCTTTCACTCAAGATTTGAGATAGACGAGAGGTATAAGCTTCGCGGTTTTTTGGGGTCGGGCACATTCGCGTTGGTGTGTTTGGGGACCGATATATCCAATGGCGAAGAAGTTGCTATCAAGAAATTGGAGAATATTTTTAGGGACAGCCTGTATACTGAAAGAGCAGTCCGCGAAATGGTAATTCATAGCCAAATCACTCACCCTTTTGTGGTGACCCTTAAAGGAATCATGCGACCTGTTCATGAATATATATTTAAAGACATTTACCTGGTCATGGAAAGGATGGAACAGACTTTGCATCGACGTCTCGTTAAGGAGGTCGAACAACACGGCAGCGGGGTCGATGGACAAGTACCGCGCGATTTCAATGTGAAATTGATTATGAACCAGGTAATGTTTAAGACAAACTCTTTTTATCATAATTATACTGTGACAGTTTTGATTTCCACTCTGTTGCCTGTCATTTCTTGTGCAGGCAGCACTACCTTTTGATTTTGTTTTTCATTTTTTGTTGCCCGTTTATATCTTCTAAATAATCCCGACTTTCTGATGGTTAGTTCACACTGTTGTTTTTAAATATCACATAAAATTTATTGCAACAGTTTGAATGGCCTAATGGTTAATAACATGTGTTTCCTATTAAGAGGTCATAAATTCAAATCCAAAAAGAGTAGGATATGTATATTTCCTTAAACTTTATCCATCAAATCTATGAGCAAAAAATATATTAGTTATTATCTCTAAGGGAAAAATATATCAATTATTGTAATTAAACCTGTAATAAAATATATACTAAAGAATAAAATAACACTCCATGGTATAGAGAATAAAATAACACTCCATGGTACAATTACATAAGTTATATCCAATTAACTAAAACACAAATATATCTATATCTAAAATGTACTAATCAATATAAAATTAAAATTAAAGGTTTAAGAAAAGTGATTTTTTAATTAATTTTATTTATTATTATTAAAATTAAAGGTTTAAGAAAAGTGATTTTTTAATTAATTTTATTTATTATTATTAAAATTAAAGGTTTAAGAAAAGTGATTTTTTAATTAATTTTATTTATTATTATTATAAGTAAAAATATTAAAATTTTGAAATTCATTTCTTTATTTCTTTATATAGTAATTTTTTAATTTTTAGTATCATTTTCATTATTTAGGTTTTTATTTTTATTATTTAAGTTTTTTATTTTCATTATTTAGGTTATTATGGTTGTTCATTCAAATTGGTTAATTATATATTAATACATTTATTATTATTTCCATTATTTAAACTGTCACATTTATTTATTCCAATCATCATTTCCATTATTTAAGCTATCACAGTTATTTATTGCAATTCATTAATTATGCATTAATATATTTATTATCGTTTCCATTATTTAAGTTATCGCAGCTATTTATTCTAAGTCATCGTAGTGATGTATTCATGGATTTTGATTACAACTTTTATACTCTTAATCAAAATCAGATGTATTAAATATTTTGTTTATAAATATTTATAAATATTATAATTATAAAATCAAAAAACTATGAGATACTTTCTTTTTTGAATATATTATTTTTTTATTTCCTTAAAATGGGAATCATAAAGTTATGAATGCTGATTATCAAAAAGTTATCAATGCTAATTATCAATGCACTCACTATATATACCTAAAAATAAGATATTCTATATTCTTTCTGTATATAAATATAATTTATAAATGCATTTACGATATATACCTAAAAATAAGATATCTTATATTCTTTATGTATTTAAATATAATTTTAAATTATTTAAATATAAAAAATAAAAAATAAAATGCACGGACCATATGTACCTAAAAACAATATATTTTTTATTCTTTATGTATATAAATATATTTTTAAATAATTTAAATATAAAAAATAAAATTATAATGGGAAAAACATAATTTCTTAAAAATATTTTAAGATTTTTTTTATAATCAAATTATTTTTTTATAAACATAATGTTAATATAAAATCAAATTATTTTTTATAAATATAATGTTAATATTTTAATGGAATACAAAATTATAACTAAGTTGTTTTTTAAATTTTTTAAATTTAATTTTTTTTTTCAAATATTTAATTTTTTTTTTACATAAATATATATCAAAATAAATGTGTTATTAATTCAATCAGTACAATCTGAGTAGTTTTAGTGATTAAAATTATATATATATATATATCTCATAAAAAAATATTATTATTATATAGATGGTTCAAAATAGTAATTTTTTTTTTCACTAAGAAAAATTCTTATATGAAGTAAATATAACAGTGTCTTTTTTCAGAAACTACAAAATGTAATCAATGTTCAAAATAATACTTAGCATCATAAAAGTATACTACTACCTAAATTAGAGATGCATTTTTATGATTTAATACAATTACCTTAATATATAAATATGCCTTTCTATTCTCCATTTGAATAAACTGATTATAATATCTCTGTATATATTTATTAATCAAAGTTTGGATTTTTTTTTTATATTTATTAATTTTTGGTTAAAATTTATGGGTATGAGATGAGACTAAGGTCATAATTATTAAATCCAATAAGATCTCTTATGATACCTTCTTACATGATAACACCAATTTGGAGGAAGTGACTTCATACAAATATCTTGGAATTGATATTCACCACAGGTTTAATTGGAATTATAGCATTGAGAAAATGATTATTGGGGGATGGAAAGCTTATTATGGGATAAGAAGAACCTCCTCTTTCAGACTCTTGTACAATCAGTACAATCTGAGTAAATTGTAAGATTGTACTGATGTAAATCAATCGATCTTTGGAGTTGGGATAAGAAGAACCTCCTCTTTCAGACTCTTGTTACACCTCTTATTCTTTATGGATGTGAAGTCTGGGGCTGTAGTATCTTTGGTGAATCTTGGAGAGAGATAGAAAAAATACAAAATAATTTTATAACCTATAATCTCAAAATTAAAGGAAAAACACCCTATCCCATCCTCCTCTTAGAAACAAGTCTCTCCTCCATTGGCTATGACTAGATACCTAATGAACATAAGAAGCTTCCTGAAATTGCTTCAAAATCTAGTCATAACTACCATCTACTCAAGCATAAAGATGCTCGGCCTTGACTAAACTATTGATGAATCCATTTTGTGGAATAAAGATACTATAAAAAAAAAATTCAAATCAAAATTTAAGGAGAAAATGTGGTGTGATAAAGGTTTAGAGGAAAAAAGAAAATTAAGGTATTATAAGGATGTAATCAACAGTAATCTAGAAAATTAAAATTATCTATCTCTTTTGCAAGTGTAAAGAAAAAAATAAGCATTGCTAAGATAAAAACAAATTCTCACCACAAATTTTAAAGAATAGCAAGTAACCACTTACCCTCTTAAGGTTAGATATATCAATTCGGTCTTAGTGGACTTTTATCATCATCATACTAACTATATTTACTAATTAAACAATTAAAATTTAATAATTAAATTCTAATTAATGGATTCAGTTGATTAAGAAACCACAACCACCAACCTTTAACATAGTTGAATTTTTGGGTGTTTCCTCTCAACTAAACACACCTTAAAAGTATTGAGCTTGGATATCAATTTTAATCGATACTATAATTAAAATTTATAAAGAATAGTTTATAAATTAAAAAATGACACATTTCTTAAAGTTACGTAGTTTATAAATGAAAAAAATGACACATTTCTTGAGGTTACGGCTCTATAATTTTCATATGAAGAAAATGTGCATAGAGTTATATTAAAAAAATAAAAAAATAATAAAAATGATTTATTAATTTTATTTATTAAGTATTTAAAAGATTAAAAGGTATTTAACTAACAAATGAAACTCACGGCTTAAGATTGAGCTAACAAGAATTGACTAACTAATAGGTACAATTAAATATATTGATAATTAAATTTTGTACAATACTGTAATTAAAATTTATAAATAGTATTTTTTATAAATATCAAAATGACACATTTCTTTGGTAAAATTTATAAAGAGTATTTTTTATAAATATGAAAATGTCACATTTCTTAAAATTGGGACTCTATAGTTTTCACATGGTAAAATTTATAGAGAGTATTTTTAATAAATATGAAAATGGCACATTTCTTAAAATTGGGACTTTATAGTTTTCACATGGAAAAGATGTGTATAAAGTTATATTAAAAAAATAATAAAAATGATTTATTAAGATGTACATAAAGTTATACTAAAAAAAATAATAAATAATAAAAATGATTTATTAATCTTAATTAGATTATCAAATATTTAAAATGCAATTTAAAAAAAAATAACATTTAAAAAGAAGTTTACACTTTGAAAAAATTTAATCATCAACACGTAGAGGTTAAATAATTAAAGAGTTAAAATATTTAATCTGGTTTTTAAATGATTTTGAATCTTACATTTTCTCGTGAAATAGTTCCTTGTAAATAGTTTGTATTAAACTCATGACAACCGTTGGCTTTCTTTTTCTAGTTAAGGAAGTTAAGGAAATGTGACGTAGAAATCGAGAGGGAAGCCATTGCATAAGATTCAGACACAAAGAATAGTTTGTATTACTTAATAAATAAATGGAGGTTACATATATAGCATGTAGATCATTGACTCCTAGCAATCTAGATCCTAAGAAAGTGGATCTGATTAGCTAAAAATAGTTAACCTAGAAACTCACAGTTACAACAGTTGTAAGCATTATCTATAACAGCCTCCCTTAATGCTTACATTACAAATATCACAATCACAAATTACAAAACATAACAAAAGGTTACAACACAAATTTTGTCATGTCTGTCTCACTGGTCCTCATACACAGTTACACCCATCTCTGAACTTCATAGACACGCTCTTTCTCTCCATGATCTTCGAGCTACCACGTCATACAACACAAATACAACCACTTCCGACCATCTTTGAAGTATCTATAGGACCGATGATTCTAAACTACCCCGAAGAATAGTCTCGATACTAAAATATTCAGTAATCAATCTTATAAAATGACCTTTTTACACACACTTACCAACACAATGATAACCCGTAACTGATTAGCTTGGAACACCAAAGTACAACAGGACCTTCCAACATTTAACAGAATTGCTGACATACTCAAACTAGTAATGCATTATTATAGCACCGAAGCACTCAAGAACTAGAAGATTGAATTACATCACCCTGTTTTATATTTGGTTCTTCATAATCATATAAATTTACAAATCACAAACTGCACACCAAATAAAAACATTGAATACTACACATAGATCGAAGAACATTATAGACATCTTTTACTATAAATTTCAGACCTGGGCCCTTAAAGAGACTGCCTGTGATTCTTGGCAACTTCAATCAGGAAATGAATCTTAATAATTTGAGGCCTGAATACTAAACTCTGAAATCCCACAACTGTTGAGATCTCAATTGGAAAAGGAGATAGGATCTGGAATCAAAGATGACCACTAGCATATTATTGAAGTCTAGTTTGGCCAATTCCAAATATTTTGCGTTGTTAATGTATGGCATCCTGCTCCTATCAATTATACATTAAAATACTTGAGATTTAGCATGCACAACTGCAGTGACTCTCATGGGTAACAGACTTTTCTCTCTCCGCTAGCAGCGACTCGATCAATACTTGTCTCCACTCAGCAGCTACCAAAAGAAATGGCACGTCAAATCGCAGGTCAACACTCCTCACAAGACAAGCAACAAAACACATTCACAAAATAAATATGTTCTCACACTTCTACAAAAAATTCAAAAATTCAACACTCCCTAAGCTAAATATGTGCAGAGGATCATCTCTCAGTCTCTCACATATTCCTCGTCCTCCCATGAAGGAGTCTAAGCCAGAACCATCTCTGATACCAACTTAGAAATCGAGAGGGAAGCCATTGCACAAGATTCACACACAAAGAATAGTTTGTATTACTTAATAAACAAATGGAGGTTACATATCTAGCATGCAGATCACTGACTCCTA
>SNQJ01S0011886.1:163659-196855 GCA_010110895.2 Picea sitchensis
TCATTGTTGTATGTTTTTACTATTGCAAGTCTGACAAGTCTCATTGACCATTTCTCTAGAAATGCTTAATGTAGTTTAAATATAACTTGGTTCTTGGAATCAAAATATTGATTTCTATATTGTAAGTGTAAAGTACATCTATAAGTTTGTTCCACAATATCCCTCATAGTTTTCTAAAAGTCTTTTCCCCTTTGATTAATATCCAACACCACTCTAGATAAGCTCGGGACCAATTCATCATCATTTACATCTTCTATATTAATTAATTTTGTTGTGTTATGATAGCATTATATTCCCTCGTTGTTGGTTACTATAAAACATTAAACATATGTGAATTAATAGATTGTTTGAAACGTGTCATCTAATATTCCTAAGTATATTGTTAATGAAAAATAAAAATAAAAAAATCATATTGAATAGTATTTTTTGATTCACTTGATTCACCCCTCTGCAATTTTTCCATCAAGCTTTTACGCTCTTTTTCACTTAGATCGTAAATAATCTTATTGATCTTCCTCATTTTGTGGCCCTGCATGACACACATTACCAATACATATTATTTAAACTTACATATAGTTCAACCATATTAATTTTGTATAGAATTTACAGAGAACCTGTTGTTTATGTTTTTCCGGATGTGTTATCATTGTGTCGATCAAAATTTTTGTTATTTGAACTCTTCTCACTCATATTTTTATCAATATACAACATGTACCATTCAATACAGAAATTAGTAAAATATATTTTATAAATAAATCACATAATGTTTAGTGAAAAAAATTGGTGTAACTAATCCACTTTTTATATACAAAGTGTTGGTGTGTTTATTACATAAAACGCACTGGGGCATTCCATACAACAAAACGTACCGAACAATTTAATTTATTTTTTTAAATATTTTGAATTACAATAATGCAATATATATATAGAAGACATCCCAACAACTACAGTAGAAAACAAAAACATAGAAAAAAAAAATGAACATTCATAAAAAACAATAGAAAAATTACACATCGATGAGAAGAAAAATTAAAAAAATATATGTGACAAAATTGTATGTGTTATTTAGAAGAGAAAACAGCAGTGATATTTGTTTTATGCACCATATTTTTTAAATTAAAAAAAAAATGGATTTATCGTTTCCTTTCTTAGACATAAACACATTGGTGCATATCTGTCAAAATTGCGCACCAGAAAATCAGAAAATGTTTTTAAAAAAAATGTTGAATTGAAAATTGTTTAAAAAAATAAAAATAAAAAGATAGAGGGCAGAATGTTTTTGGGATTTGATGCAATAAGTGGTCCATTTGCATCACATGCCAAACACTTATACATATAAAAACAAACCCATTAGATCTAAAATACCTAAAAGGAAAATCCCTAATTATAAAGTGATAGAGGGAGTTAAACCCCAGGGAGAAATTTTGTTTTCACGTAAGCTAAACAAACAAGGTTTTAAGGTAGGTACAAATTTTTCTTTTTCTTTTTTCTGAATGTAGGGTTTTGAGTGAATCACTATACCCTTCAAATCCTGATTTTCTAAATATTTTGGTTGTTCCAAAGTATTATTCTGCTCCACAGTGCTCCTTGGTATGTCTCTCTTCCAAATTTGTCTCGTGTAAATTTTGGAAAAATAATGAAACACTTTATTTTTTTAAGTAAAAAAATGGTAGAGCCTATTGCATTAACTTTTCAAAAAACATATACACTTGGACTTCCAATTTTCCCGCCGGATTAATGGAAACCAGGACAGCTAGCCTCCTATACAGTTGGTGGAAAAAAACGGGCTGCAATATGTCTTGCCCAAGGGAAACCAGGACATATGGCAACCCTCTGTCTGAGAATACTTCCTTAGTCTTTGATTTACATCATAATTAAACTTAGAAAAAACTAGAGCCCTGGCACTAAGTAAAATATAAATTGTAACCATAGCTATTAACTGTAACAATTACCCGGTGGTCGCTGCATTGTCCATGCCAACATCTCCTTTCTTCTCTCTTGTCCTGGTTGGCAGCGCGAAGGGTTGTGCACATGTCGGATACCGTTGTCCTAGAGGCATGTTGGAGTAGGCGTCATAGAGCATGTCAATGCATTGGATGATTAGCATGGCACCGTGGATTTGGTCCTCCACTCGGCTCCTCAATTCCAACATCAGCTCCAGGTGCTCCGGGTGGAAGAATGGAAGCTGGAAACATCATTCTTCTTGAATGATGGATAGGAAACCTGGCATGGGAGCCATGCCACCCTCCCTCTCCAAGATATCCTCCTATATTGCACCTTCTGGTCGTGTTTCCTCTACCTCTAATGTCTCGTTCCTTTCCCACGTACCCATTACCTCATCCAGATTTTGTGATGAATTATGTCCATGCTAAGCAATCTGGTCGCCCACACCCAGGGAGAATTATTCTACGTTTTCTATCACCTTTTCATCCATGCCTTCCATAAATTCTTCTATGTTATAACAAGTAGGGGGTTCCTCCAAATGGGAGATCCCTTTGTGGCCGCTATGTAGTTTCCCTGTAGCCTACATGATGGTTTCCCCTGGAAGGCAAGTTGGTAGGTTCCAATTGTATGGAACTATAAAGAGGAGGTGTTCCAGAGGATCCTGAATGGGTTCCTCCAGGAAAACTTCTTCCACATAGGCCATGGGAGTCATTATGGGATTCATGGCTTTGTGGATGCTCTGCGTCCTAGGAATGGACAACGCTCGTTCAAATATCTATTGTCTCGTCCGACATACTAGGTAGTGCCCCTACTGGGCTTACCTCTTTCCCTTGGCATGTAAATGAGCCCAATAGTGATCAGAGTGACTATGAGGCTGCAATAGTCACACCAAAGCTCAGACATGCCCGAATTCTGCAGCTTAAACTCAAAACTCAAAATGAGTTCTTCCCCAGCCAAAATCGTAGATATTCATGAGGATGGATGTGATAGCATCGGACATTAAGGTTTCCTTCATAGTGCGTTGTGCATCCATCCTCCTCACTCGCGTTGGAGGACTCGACCCATCAACCAGGCTGCTTGGGCCTGCTCCCATCCTTAATGGTGAGGGGATGGGAGTTGGCGGCCTATATTTAAGGCCCGGCCTGGCGCTATACCATTTGGCTCCACTACGGTAGATGTCACCCCATCCAGGGTGAAAATAATGAAAATATTGAATTCCTTCTTAATATTCAAAAAAAATTATGAAAAGGGTTTAGAGTGAATCACCATACCCTTCAAATTCTCATATTATGAATAATATTGTGGTTCCAAAGTATTATGCTCCTCCACAGTGTTCCTCTGTATGTCTCTCTTACAAGACTCTCCACTACAAATTTTTGCAAAATAATGAAATAGTAAATATCTTTTTAGTGTTTAAATCGCTTTATGAAATTCAATTCCCGATCTTTTTTTAATTGTTTAAAAAAAATTGTGCTTGGTTTTTTCTATTTTTTCATCATCACGATGCATTTATGTAAGACGCACCAATGTGACCATATTACATTACGCACCGGTGCATCCATATTAATTGATGCACTAGAGACATATAATTGTTTTTTATTAACAAAATCTCAAAACATGGTGTGGTTAATTTTTCAATGCACGGATGCTTATTGTTAATATGCGCATCGATGTGGTTGTGGTCTATAAGCACACCGTGATGCTTTTAAAGTTATTTGAACTTTTATTTTCACATAAAATAGTATATTCATCTCAAATTATCTTTTAGGATGAATTCACATGAATTACAATACTTCAGTATACATTTTACATTTTATGTTGCCTTATTCTTAAAAAATGGTTTCAAAACTATATTCAAACTCAGATTGTGGTATGGTCCTCGACATTTATTTTAGATATGTACATGAAAATTTATTGGTAATTTTGTTGAAATGCAAGGAGAAAACCTTATTATATGATCAAACTGTCAATTGATCAAATTCCATCCCATTCCATATTGCTCAAATTCCATCGTGGAGTTCTCCCTTTCCATCTCCAGTAAGTTTAACTTATTTTATGTATGTTTCAATTTTCTCATTGAATTTCTTTTATCCATGTCAATCTGAATAAAAATGTATCCAAATTTTCAGTATCATGATTCAGAATCGAGTTCATATGAAAAAAATATTCCAGTACATGTTCAAAAATGTCGAAAGGTCTTATCAGGAGAAACATACCGCAAGCAGTTAGTAGATAAAAATGGAAATCCATTTTATCCTGCCAATTGTGACATTCCATCTTCGAGCCACAATCCTGGGTAGGCGATGGTAATATTTTTTTGGTATAATGTAATTTGAACAAACAAATTATTGCATTGTGCTTACTAATATCATCGATGTACTAATGTTCAATATTTTTGAAATTAGGATTCTTCTTATGATGAATGACCTACCTACCATATTTAGTTGCACCCCAAAACAATGACAACCCAAGAGAAGGCTATAATAAGAGCACAAATAAGAGAGGAGGCATGCCAAGAATGGTTGAATCAACCACCTATTCAATTCCCACTATGTCTAGATCCACAAATTAGGAATGACTACAACAATAGTAGTTCTCCAGAAGTTGGCAATGAAGAAAATAAAAAATAGGTTGGTGTGGATGATTAGTTACGGGATACGACTGCCATGGAGACAATGTTGTTAGACGCATTACAGAACAATGAGATATGGGATTATGCTCATATCATTGATACCATTTTCGAAAGCCTAATATATTCTTCCACAACCCTTCTCTTTGGACATAGTGCTCGGTCAAAGTATATCCATATTGGGACAAAAATGTTACTGTACAACATGAAAGAAAAGTTTTTCATGTCAAACACATGTTTCTTGGCAATATTGAGGTACTTGACCAACAAGTGTCGTATATTAATTTTGAGAAATCTTGTAACACAATCAAAAGTAGAAATGGTTTCTTTTATAAATGTTAAATGACATTTCACATTTTTGTTTCCCACTAAATGCAGGATATTGAAAGACAAGGTTCTTCCGAGTGATATTGTTTTGCCCAATAGTTGCGAAGGGGAAAAACATTTATTGAAAATGTTGGGTGTTGAGTATATATCATATCATGCATGTATGAATGATTGTATTCTATATAGAGGATAATATGTGGAAAAAGATATATGTTCGAAATGTGGGCATGGTAGGTACCATAAATCAAATAAAAATGGTAAATCACATGGTCCTCCTCATAAGATATTGAGGCACGTGCCTCAAATCCCAAGGATTCAAAGGCTCTTTTGTTGCAAAGAATTATCTATGTTGAACGGATGGAATTCCTCACATAGAAGTGAGTCAATAGTTAAATGTGAATCCCAACAGATTCAATATCCATGAATAATATAGAGAATAGATGGCCAGAAAAATTCAAGGATGAATTATGAATTCTATGACTCAGCATATCAATGGATGTAGTGAACCCATATTCCCTCCAAAACACCAACTATTTTATTTTTCTTGTAGTAGTTATCAATAAAAATATCCCCCCATGGTGTTTTGTGAAGAATGAACATCTTATGTTGGCTCTTATAGTCCCTGGTAGAAGACAAGTGAATAATATGGATGTCTACCAATAACCATTGGTAGATGAGTTGAAATAATTATGGGAAGGGATATATGTATATGATGTATGAATACCCATCGCAACAAAGAGGAGTTTTACATTGTATGGAATATGTTCTTACACCATACATGATTATCCAGTCTTAGGAGTTTTCTCTGGTAATTAACATCTTTATTGATTTGTTTATATAATTAGTTCAATATTTATTTTCATATTTAATTCACTGTGATTGACATTGGGTGTGAAGGTTCCTTGTTTATATGGTTCTTCCCTATGACGTTTCTTCACTATGCGTCAAGACCATTTTTCGGGGTTGAAATCACATGACCATTTGAACCTTCTAAAGGTTCGATGTATGTAAAAAATGTGATGTTATTATTTGTAATTTTTATTTTAATGCCATGGGATAAAACATAATTAATTTTTTATGTGTTTACTTTTAGTGTCATTATCCATTGCTTGTGTGTGGGTGTGTGATCCATGACTTCCCCCATGACCTAAGGTGTGCCATATCTAAACTATATGCATTTGTGCGTTGGATCACATCAAAGGAGATTCATATGGATAACATTCCACGGTGGCATCAAGAGATAGCTGAGATTGTTTGTATGTTTGAGAAGGAACTACCATCGAGTTTCATGGACTTATAGGTTCATCTTCTAATTCACCTAGTAGATTAGGTTGAATTAGTCGGGGTGGTCTCCTGTCGTTCGATGTTGTTTTTAGAGAATACATGAAGAAATTGAAAGGATTTGTTCGTCAAAGGGAAAACCTGGAGGGGTATATGAAAAAGGGTTACACATCATATGAGTCTTTATGTCATTCTAGTGAGTACATCAATCATATCGACAACACACTAGGTGAAGTTATTTGGGACGATGAAAGGAATGAAGACAAAAGAGAAGGGGAGCTTCTCCAAACAAATGGAAAAACACGCTTGATAAATAGTAAGTGACTTATCGTTTTTCATATTTCTACACAGTAACTATTCACACTGAACTTCATAATATATATTTTCACGATATCATATGTACTATATGTTGGCTTGATTTCATGAATACATCAACGAATTCAAAAATTAATGCTATCAATAAATTCATTCATTACAATTCGGAGGCAACATAGTCATGGGTCACATTGTACGAACATAAGAGGAGGAAATGGGAAAGTAATAGGAAAGAATTCATACGGTTGAATGGTAGAAGCATGCCTTATCCTAATTATTTAAAATAAAATATGCCAATGATATGCCCCAACAGTTGGGTTATTTACCAAGTCACAGAGAAATATGGTGCATCCGATCGTTACGGACGTGAAAAAGAGGATGCACTAAACATAGGGATTGGTTGAAACAACTCTATAATAATATTTTTGTGTACATAATTTTTAACTTTGTAATGCACATTTGAATTGTAAGTAAATATATATTATTTTATATTTTAATGGTTGAGTTATTAGACACATATTGACACTGTGATTTGTTCACATTTTTATCGGTGCATTTTTTTGACCCATCTATGTTGACATGTGGACATCATTTTCACACAGAGGATGTAAATGATGGACACATGACGCAATACTGTGGAGTGAAAGTCGAGTTCAATCAATCTAGTCGTTCTAGCCACCGCGATCAAAACACCATACATGGAAAGTTAGGTTACGTCGAAAATATACAAGAGATCATTCAAGTGGACTTCTCTTCTTTCCAAAGTGTTATTTTTAGGTGATATTGGTGGGACACCATTGATCGGAATAATGTAGAGGAAGAGCGTGATAGTGGGATGATATGTATCAACTCTAAAAATATGTGGGATGAAGCTAAGGAGCCTTATGTTTCCCCAAAACACTGCAAACAAGTGTGTTTTTACCCAGATGTGTTGGATAAGGATTTGTGGTTTGTATTAATACACGACCCTAGATCAAAACACATTTATGAACAACAATGTTATCATGCCAAGCGAGGAAGATAACGAGGGTGATGAAAATAGAGAGTGAAATATACATGTTTTATTTCATCTTTAATATTGTTGTTGTATATTTTTGTTATATTGATTATTTCACTAATTATATTGTTTTTTATTCATCTTCTGACAGAGGAAATGTTAAGTTAATTATAACAAATCTTTGAACAATTTTAGTTGGTTAACAGTCAGTTTGATATGTAATGTGTTTGTCTTTCAAATTATTTATGATTGCATGGAACGATTTTTATTTGAACATATTTATATGTCGTTGCATATATTTAAAAATGTTTCATCTTCTTTAAGTATTTCCAATTGTCAAATCATGAAAAATGTTAAATGTCCAATTGAGCTTTTAAGGGTATATGAAATTCTACTTTTTATGTTGATATAATTAGATGTAATAATATGGTTGATATGCATGTTTAATAGTACAACATTTTTGAGGATATGTTAACATGATGATTCAAAAACTGAGTTTATGTTCATTTATTTTGTAGATTTAAAAGTAAGATTAACAACAAATGTGGTTTATAATTAAAAAAAAATTAAATTTATAACATGATTTTGTGATAGTTTGGTTTTTAACTAAAGTAGTGTTTGTTAGTTTATATACTTTTATCATTGCTTTTGAAAATATTTATAAAATTATGCCCCCAATGTTGAGTAAAACCACAATTAATAAAGTAATATTTTAAAATTTGATAGCAATCAACTTACGAAATAATGACAAAAATAACAATAGGAAGATTTGCATCCATAAAATTTTAAATCCATTAGAATGCTTATCATTGGAGATCATAACTTTTTTATAATAACAATTTTTAGTGTAGAAGAGTCTATTCAAAAAGAGTAATTAGTACAATGGAAAATAATATTTATTCATATGTAATTTTTCTTTTGAAAAAAAAATAGTTAGAATGAATATGTATAATGAACTATCTATGCAATTAGAGTTTCAATTTTATAATTATAGTTTCAACCATATTGAACTTTGTAATTTATAAAAATAAACATGATGATGATAACCATCTTATAAAATACATAAACAACATCTAAAATACACATTTGTATTCGCTAGCTAACATCATCTAATTATATATACCTCTAACACATATAAATGTCATTAATTATCTAGCACACATATCTAATAATTTAACAGGGCATCATCATTGTGATCACATCTAACAAAAGACACGCATTTTGTAACATCATCATCACACACATCTAATAAGCATCATTTAACATACACATCTATCAAGAACATTTAACATTAAACATATCTAACAAGACCTAAAAATGTACACATCAACATCAACATATAAATTAATTAAGTATATCATCATGATCAAAATGAAAAATACACATCTAATGAACAATTTTATAACATACACATCTATCAAACACATTTAACATTCAAATATAAATGACCTAATAATATACACATCAAGATCAACACATAAATTAAGTACGACATCAACATGATAAAATGAGAAAAAATTATATATATATATATATATATATATATATATATATATATATATATATATATATCATGGACAAGTCAAATAACTACTATAATATATATATATATATATATATATATATCATGGACAAGTCAAATAACTACTATAACATATTTGGTCCAGCCAGTGGGATAATACGCATACCTATAATAGTAGTGGAGGCCTAATCTATAGTGGAAGATGATGGATTATGAATAGGTCATGTCTGCTCATCTAGGTGAGGTGAAAGAGGAGGACGAGGAATAGGTTTGACATGCTCATCTAGGTGAGGTGAAAGAGGAGGATGATGAATAGGCCCAACCTTCTCATGTAGGTGAAGTGAAAGAGAAGGAGTGGGAATATGTTCTTCATCCTCATGATCTGGGTGTGGTGAAGGAGGAGGAGGAGGATGTGAAGAACGATGATCATGACCACCCTCCTCAATCAATGAGGTACTGGATGAACATGACGTACTGGAAGGAGAGTTGTACCTATCATCGGGATCCCTCCTCGCTGCTAGTAGCTTGGAAACTCTGATGATATGATGCATAAGAGGCATAAAATCACATGAGATATCACTCAAAAGGTACAAGAGCGTAGGATCTTGCTTGATGTCTCACGTCAGGGCAGGGAGGACTCCCACCTCAGTGAAAAGGGAAGAGAGTCGATCTCCCAACTCTAACCTAAATCCAGTATCGTGCCTATGGCACATGCCACTGAGTATCTGCACCCGAGGACCCTGAACTTCCGTAGTCTCAGGCATCATGTCCTCATAATTATCTTCTAGGAAAGGAGGCATGCCCCCAATTAAAGTGCCAATATCTGCAAAATATATATTACAGAACAATAATTACACAGTTAATGCATTAAACAAGTTAATAAAACAAGTTAAAGAATGTGTTATAATTAATTTTATTCTAATTAAGTAAGACAATAAAATGAACCTATACTAATTTAAGCAAAACACTAATGTTAACTCTATCATACAGTGGCTCATCTGGTGTGAAGATTATGTTTGGACATCCTCGCCAATCCAAAACTGCACAAGGATAAAGCACTATGATGAACATGTGATCCATCGCACTACATAGTATCCCTAGTGTGTCTCACGAAATCTTGGTCAAAAAATCTAGCTCACCCCTCTTGGGCATAATATCCCCCCACATGTAAATCCGCACATGATTCCTCAGCCTAACAGGCTGACAAAAAAAATCCATCCTCATCTCTGGAAACCTCTCAAAAAATAAGCAAAACAACTCAGAGGAAAATGGGAAATTTTACCTCCCACGTATCATAGCACAACATTTGTCGAGCGCTATACAAAACTGCCACAAGAAAATGGTAGACCATCTGATACACCATGGACTTTGTACCAATGAATCAACATAATAAAAAAGAGGGAAGCTAAGTGCTTCCCATCACTAGTAAAGTGGGATATGGTATTCACTAAGAGTGAGAGGCACCTAACCTCCTCTACACCAAAAGAGGTTATTTCCAGTTGTCCACCAGACACCTGGAAATCAACTGGGGATAGCACATCAACCCCAATATATTGTTGAGAGCACATGAGTTGAATTTTATTGGAAACAACTACTGGGACATCTAGGGACTGAGAAAATATTCCCCTCTCCTGGATAGCCTAGTGATAAAATAAGTATCATCCTCAGTGGGATGGTACCAATAATCTAAACCCACACAAAAATCTTGTCGATGGACATCCCATCAATGGATCAGATACACCAACAACCTTGAGTGTCGCTTAAGGGATGTAGCCTCCTCATAGTACTTAAGGAGGCCTACGTCCATCAAGAGAACATGAGTCATTGCAGCAATAGGGAGAGGGTACAAATCCCTCTCCCTCTCCCTCTCCCTTGCCTCCCATTCCTGTACAACATTGTGTAGGTCCACCCTCTACTTCTATTTATATTGCTTCTCTCTCTTCTCATGTCTCTACATGATTAACATATGAAATACATCAGCCTGACTCATACATAAAACATAAAAAAAAATCTATTGAATGATAAATTTATCTATACATACAGAAAAGTAACTTCCTTCAAAAATAAGTTAATTGCATTAATAGTGCGCCCAAAAAATAGTCACACACCGTCGATGGTGTGCATATATATATTGTGAGCATCGTTCACAGTGCTTTAGTGTAAAATAAATCATCGAACAAAATATGTTCTGCTATCTTATGCAATGCATTTGAAAACAGTATTGTAACGGGGCGCTACACAACAACACATACACCCCAGTGCATTACATTTATCCTACACACCATTGAAACCAAAACCCAAATTAAAATTTTAATGTGCATAAACAATTATTTAGAAATTAGAAAAAAGGAAGTGCATATACATTCACTACACGCACTGATGCATGTAACGAACGTCTACGCACCGTCACAATTATTTTTCCAAATTTCGAGTACAAAACGTTTTGCAATGTGTTTTGGTCGTTACTATCATACTATGTATGGTGCCACCAAAACATTTATGGGGTGTACCGCACCACAATTTTAGATTTCTCAGCAGTTTTTTTGGTAAACATGAACGCCCTGGTCCACACGTTTACCAACACACTGCGTAAATATATATATATGATAAGGTGGTGCACCATATAATTTAATGGCCCATTACATTATTTGTACTTGAATCACCACCCCACCATTTATATGATTTTATTCAGTGTGGCGATGCATTTATGTTTACCAACACACCTACAAGAAAGGTAACAAGGTACGTGGTGCACCCTGTAGATTTACAGGTCGCACCATAGGCAGTGCGAGCGGAGCGCTTCGAATGAACCGCGTATTTTTTTTTTATTTTTTTTACACTTAAAATTTCACTCGATTTTAAATTTTAATCCAGTGAAAACATAAGTTATGAAGAAACAAGAACATTAACTGGATATTTTTTCATTAGGGAGGCATGGTTGTGACGTACTAAAAAAAACTGAAATTGCCCATAGTTTGGAAAAATTTGAAATTCACGCACCGATCAATGGAAAAAAAGGAATGAAAGCAAGGAAAGCACCAATGGAAGGGAGCTTTAGATAGGAAAAGGTTTCACCAGTGATTTTGAGCTCTACAACACTGAAACTGAAAAAAATTATTTTTACCATCGTAATTGTTTTTTATAAAACCCTGTTTTGATGCACCTAATGAACAACCACACTAGGGCGTACATGTTTAATGAGCACACCGGTTATATTTAAAAAAAAAAAATATTCCTAGAACGGTTCACATGTTTTTGGTCACATGTGTGTACCGGTGTGTTTACTACTACATAGTGCATCAACGTACATTTTTTGAAAAAATACTGGTGCAAAATTTTTTGTTTAAGCATGACACAGTGGGGTATAATAATAGATGCCCCGATGTGGTCGACTTTATATAGAGCACCCCGTAAATTTGGAAACTAACCCTAAGACGGTGCTCTATATTTGAGCACTAGTGTGCATGATACAATGGAGTGCACCGAAATATATTTTTTGACACAATCCTACATTGGTGTGTAAATGTTTTTTATTTAACCATATATCGATGTGCTCTACTATAGCACACCAGTGCTTCTAGTTTTACGTTGCACACCGTAGATTTTTTAAGAATGGTATTACATTGCATCATTATTTCCTGGTGCGTCATTATTTATGTAGCACACCGGATAATATTTTTCTTTATTTTAAATAACCCTGCTATGGTGCGTTAGTTTTGAGGGCACTGATTCTCCTGTTGTATAAAAAACATCAGTGCATTATGTACTTATAAAAGCATTGGTTAAAAAACATCCACTAAGACCTTCTCCCACTTGCCTCCGCCAGTATCATCCTCTATAAACGGATTTTTGGGCTATTTTTATAGGGGTTTCCACAAAAACCTTTGTTAGAGGGTATTTTCCTTGTAGTGATTTTAACCACTGCACAAAAAATGGTGCTACCAGTAGTGCCACTTTTTGATTTAGGGGTAAAAATAGCCACTCTGAAAAAATGAGAACTCTGGATAGTTCTCGTTAAGTTGGTAACTATGTTCTTTGATGAATTACAACATAACCCTTGAAAAACACCATAATGTGCCATAAGTCAGATAAGATCTATTATAGTCATTAGTAACCATATTCCACCATGTAAACTTCATTTACGCAATTCAACAATGAATTTTAGGTATAGTAAAATTGAACCACATTTACATGACTCAACCACATGCAACAAAATTCGTTGAAATTCAAAATCATTCATTGAGGTTAACCATTGTGAATCAAGTTAATTATTCTCAACCTTAACCAACCACTTGCAACCACAATTATCCAAATTTAACAAATGTCATCCATTATTAACCATAGTCAACCACACTTAACCAAAGTAAACAACATTTAAATGTAATCAAACATTTATTTTATTCTAGTCAACCATATTCTTCCATACTTCCCTCAGTCAACCATAGTTATCCAATTCAATCACACTCAACCAATATCAACCATTGTGAATAAAAGTCAGTTGGAGTAAACATAATCATGATATTAAACCATGGTTAACCAAATTCACCTTAGAATAATAATAGTTAGCTAATTCAACCACACTCAATTATAGTCAACCATATTCCACAACGTTCAAGTAAAGATATCAACAATCAAACTCTTCCACACTCAACTTCATTAGCCATGGGTAACCAAAGTCAACACAATATGAACTGAGTGACCAAATTCAAACATAGTCTGTTAAGTTGTCAATGCTCGACCATAGTCACCCATAAACAAAAAAGTGAATCATAGCTAACCAAGGTCAATGATACTCATCTAAGTCTACCCCAATTATCCAAGTCAACCATAGATAAAATATATGGCTTAGTGCTCTAAAAAAAGCTAGTTTATTCCCATTCTTCTAAAATTTTAAACCCTACATTTCTATGTTTAGTTGCATATATTTTTAATTCCACATATGTAAACCAATGTCAACTATAATCAATCATAGTCAACACCAGAAAAATTATTCATAGGTGGAATAATTGTTTAAACGACCCTCCACAGTCAACCATAATCAACCAAAGTCAATTATTGACAACTAAATTCAATTAGAGTGACCCAAGTCATATATAATATAATTCTAACATAATCAAATTCATCCATATTCATTGCATGAAGCTATGTCAACCATTCTACCAATGTCAACCAAACACAACCATAGTAAACCATACTCAATGAAGTCAAATATATTAAACAAGATGCAACAAATAGTTAAACGCAATTAACAACATATATCCAAGTCATCTATATCCATACTAAATCAAAGTAAATCATAGTTACCCAAGTCAACAATAAGTATATAAAGAAACCATGTTCGACCAAGTAAACCAGACTCAATCAACCTTAACCATAGTGAACAAATGTCAACTAAGGTCAACATTGCTAATGATATTCATTCATGGTAAATGAAAGTCATCTACAATCAACCATAGTTAGCTAATTTTTTTACATTCAATTCAACCATAGATAACTATTTTCAACCAAATCACCCTCATCCACCCTCAACCACAGATGGTTGAGTCACAATAAAGAACCATTGAAGTCAACAAAAAGTTAACTATAGAGAACCTTGGTCATTCAAGTCAATCATGGGAAACCATAGTGAACCATAGTAATCAAAGTCAGATATAATCAACCAAGGATAATGATAATAATCTAATTCTACCATAGTTATCCAAGTCAACCAAAGTCAAAATATCTTACTCAATACTCCTTTGTAAAAAATTAGTTACGATTTTATTCAAATTTAAAAAATTACATTGCTCTAGTAAGTCACATCTATTTGCAATGCCACATAAGTCTCCCATGGTTTTTATACTTTTATTTTCCCCCATAGGTTGTGAAATCATATTATTAGAGGTTATGAGGCTAGAATTACATAATTGAGTGAAATTCTCATAATTATTTCACACAGAAATAATTAGTTTGTCAAAATTTGATAATTATGAAATAAGAATTATTTCATAATTCAGAATAAACTCATGTAATCGAAACGAAAGTTCATAGTGAGTTGGAAAAATCTCATAATTGACCATGGAACTTGAGAAAAAACCTTATAATAGAGAAAAATTTCATAATAGGTTGGCAAAAGATCATAATTAAGATTGAAACTTGTGCATGACTTGTAATTTCTTAGTTCACATGCCATCAAGCCTATCTATGACTTGTAATTGCTTATTTCACATGCTATCAAGATATCCCTAATTTTTATCCACCTATCCATGACTTGTATCCACCTAATTTACATGTCATGAATCCCATCTCCAATATCTTCTAAAATACTATAAGAAGAGGCCAAATGAAGGAGATGGGGAGGATATGTTTGAGAGTGGTTATGTGGTTAGAATAGAGAGAGAAGCTCAAGAGTCTAAGGAGGAGCATAGAGAGGATGGAAATAGGAGTAAGCATCAACACTTAATGTATGAAATGATGTAATTTTTCTTATGTTATCAATGGATCATTGTTTTTCCGCTGATATATTTGTATTCCATTCTAAAAATGTTTAGATCTGATTCATCTATTTATAGATATGGTTAGAAGTAAGTTAGATATAGGATTCTAATCCCAAGTATAGAGGTAGAAAGGTTGCTTGTATTTTGTATACAATAAGAGGGTTTTGGATCTTGGAGCTGGAGTTTCATGACTGCAACAACCAGGATATACGAAGGACAAACTCAATAAATATATGCAAATATTCACTACTCCTTAGGATAATGATGACTCTATGTGTTTGAATCTAGATCTATGAAAACGATACAAATCACCCAAATTTTGTCTAATATCAAGGGCATATCCTAGGGAGATCTTACTGATCTTCTCAGTGAGATCCATGTGATACTTTTTCCCGTAACAGATTTGTGATTCCACTGGGGACTTTGCTTTCTTCCTTGGATCTCTTAAAGAGTTTCTCCTCTAAAAGAGGGTCATAAAATTCATATCTAATTTTGTAACTATATGTATGGAATATGAAGGAATTAGTTAGATATCTAGATTTCTCTCAAAAATTTATTCAACTTAAAAAAAAAAAAATCATCCAGATCGGTGTCCTAAAAGAAAAGTTATCGTTGATTGAAAATCAATAATTTTGCAGATTTCGTGACAACCGCATGGATTTTGTTATCACTAGGAGTTTTTCTTAGAATGATTATTAAGAACAAGCCTAATTCCCATCATAATATCAATTGAAAGTATTTTTTTTGTTTTTTAATATTATGTAAGTGGATCAAAATGACACGGTCTCAAGACTCAGTCCAGCATGAAAAATGAAAAAGATATTGTTCTCCAACAAAGATGGGATAATACAACCTCTAATTAGTGCATATAAGACAAAAAGAACATAATAGATAAAGAAAAACACTAAATTACATAACACAATTCAAAATCCAGTTCAATTGACTCATCTACAGAAGAAGTTTCATGAAGTAGGATCCACCTAACTCAGAAATATAAAGAACGTGCATGGAAAACCTCACAGCATATACAATAACCCATTTACTACACATATGAAAAATAAGATTGCACATAAATCATTCATACACAACGTCCATGAAATTAGAAGAAAGGAAATAGGTTGGAAAATGAATTTGATCATAAACTTCCATTAGAATCCTTCAGTCTTGATACACAGTCTCTTTGCCTTAAAATAACAACCAAAAGATATGAGTCTCTAGTCACTCATCATTCAAACCCCTACAATAGCTTGATAATTACAATAAAGAGTTCATATATTCCATACTCCCTCTAGGAGTTCGCTGCCTAATCTATTGCATAGGATTTTTTACCTCAATAAGTGTGTGGCATAGACTAACAACAGAAAATCTAACTAATTCCTAGATTCTTGGATCTTGTTTGAAGACAACACATGTTTCATGATCTATGGGAACTATATTGAAATTACATTTGTCCAATGAATCCTAATTTCATATAATATTCACCACTCAGACTTCATTTAACATATGGAAGCTTCCAAAATAGCAAATTCAGGTTGGTCGTGTGGTTCTGCAGTGAACTGTCGTACGCTGCAAAACCCTTGTAGAAGTTCTGCAGTGAATAGTATTTCTCTATGGAAACTCTGTATAATCCAGTTTTGCATCGAACATAAATTTTGTTGTAGAAATTATGTATAAATATGTTTGTTTACCTGTTGTACACTTTCTTCACCATTTTTAATATCAGTAATAAGTCCTTTGATTGCAAAACTTTTGAAAACAAGTATTAAGTAATCCACAATCAAAATTCATGCCATGGGTTAGGTTCTTTATCAGTTTCAAATTTTCAAATTTGAGATTTGGCTTAGTATAGTACTAATTAATAGCATCTTGTGCCAACATGTCCAAATTCCTTCAAACAACCTCTTCCTCCAATCTGTGTAGCTTTCTCTTCAGAACTTTGTTCTCCGTTTGCAGAACCATTTTTTGTTTTATACATTATTCAATTGCTTGTGGAGATACAAGGACCTTTTTACCATATATCTACTATTTTCAAGGGCTTCCTCACAATCATTAAGGTGTGCAACCATATTCACTTTCATTTCCTTTTTTTCTTCTCTCAGATGCACAATGAGATCTTGGGCCTCTATTAACTGATTTATGAGACTTTTCACTCTCATATCACTTTCTTCTAGGGAAGAATGAAATTCAACTATTGATGCATCTCTATTTACAACGGGAGGCTCAAATCTCGTGTTATCACTGGAATTTTGTCCGCAAATGGTTACAGGAATCCAGCATCTTCAAACACCCATTAGTTCATCCATGGCCCAGAAAATGCATTTCCAAAGGGCACAAAACTATACAAATGGTTAAAAAATCATCATGCGCTAAGGATACAAAGGTGGCGCACGCACGTGCGACAATCGAATAATGTCAGAAAAGAGCATATGCACTCTATGTGCTACTTTGGATGCAAAATGTTGTGCACACCTCTAAACGACGCATTTATGATTTTGTTCGGTCTTCCACCCACTTTTGGTTCATCTCCCAAGTCGATTTGACACCCAAATCTGAGCTGAATCCAAGTGGGGGGTTGGTCAAATACCTAAGGGTTCCCTAAAGAGCCCCTTGTTCACACTAAATACTGTTTGAATAAATGCCTCAAATCTTTGCTATAAATAGAGGCCATGGGTGCACTATATTTTCAAGGAATTCATTTGTATTGTTATGTTGCCTATATTCTCTTAGAGGAACCTCTTTCCTCATTAGAGAATACAAGCACATTCTCATTTAGCCATTCGTATCACCTATTGAGTGAATGAGCTTTGTATTTCTTCACCATTTCCTTCAAGTTTGTTATTTCTAAGAAGAGCTCAATCTTTGGGGTTTCAAGTGCCCTCCCTTGGAGGAAGAGGGGACCCATAAGTCTCCCTTTATCTTTGGTGTTTTACCACTAATACAACTTATCCATTGGTGGAATAAATGTTATTTGTTTTCTTTGTTCTATTTCCCTGATGAATTCTAGTTTAGTTTATTTTATTATTATTAGCTTAGTTGTTTGTTTATTTCTAATACTTGATGTTTCTAACTCTTGCATTCACTAATGTCTTGTCTGGCTAACCCAACTGGACTTGTACGCGTCCTTATTTTTCTCATTTAGGTGACGAAAGGGATGCAACAGAGTGGCGACTCCACTGGGGATTGGTATCAATTTACCCCCCATTTGGGTTGTTTGAGCACTTCATTTTGGTTTATTTAACTTGCAGGAACCATAACCGACCCATGCCTGCCTGCAAAAATCTAAATTCAGAGATGAGTTGAGAGAATTCCGTCTGAAATTTCTTTCACGGCCATGTAACAAAAAGTGCAGGGTTTTTTTAACCCATAGTAGCATCTTCCGAGCACGTGCACTGAACCCACTATGTTTCTTAGTGCATTTTGTGCACTGCGCCAAAAGGTCGTTTTCCATTTACGCATTGGCGCCCAATGCACCTCTGTCTACTCGGTGACCCGTGCATCTATCTAGAAAATCATACATTATAAGTTTTTTTGTGATTTCTTGGAGGCCCATAGCCTTATTAAGTTTGATTCTATGCATATTGTAATATGCATCACACTTAGATTCCCTCTCCACATAAAGGGTTAGTCAAAACATAGGCACTTAGGAGGTTAAAAACCATATTTATCCTCTTTTTGCTTTAATTTTTTCCACATGGATGGATTGCTTCGATTAAATATAACTTGGAATCATTCTATATCATAAATATAACTACTTTCATTAGGACCAGAAATTGAACGTCAATCTTTGAGTATGCTCTTCTCTCGCGCCATAAAGTGATCTTGAGGATCAGAAAAATGAGTGAGGGAAAATTTCATCTCCCTTAAAGACAAAATCTTTAGGAGAGGACAACATCCCCTTTGAGACTCCTCTTAGTTTATTTTCAAAACACATCTTAAAATTGTAATGGGCCCATACATACCCACATGCTACAAAGATAGGATAGTTTTGAATTTACTTTCTTAGATCAAATCACTAGGGAAGTTTAAAGGTTTTTGTAATGGGCCCATACATGCCCACATGTCCACAATCTAAGATAGTTGTTGAAGATTTCTTAGATTAAATCACACTAGGTAGTTAAAGGATTGGTAAGGACCCATATGTCCACACGCTAGTCCTCTAGGGAATTTAAAATTTTGCAAGGTTGTACCAATGACATTTAGTTAATTAGGTAATCAAGACTTGTAAGGATTACACGAAGTCCACATGCAGCAAGGTGACACCTAAATTATTAAAAAATTAGCACACTTTCACTTGTTCACACACAATGTCACTACTCACTCACATAGTTTTCATCTTGAAACATGGAGGTCGAAGTAAGTTTCCTCCAAAGGGATTTTGAAACGCCCCACCCTTTTCTTGACGAGACTATCCACTCTCACTTAATTTCAATGATATTGGTTCACACCCCCAATCTCTCAAAGAATCACATCTAAATTTTTTCTAAAAACTCACTAAGTTTTCCTCCACAGGAGGTACCAAAAGAATATTTTTTTTTAGTCTAGGTAGGATATCGGGGATAGGCATCCAAATAAAACCACGTTATCTGGTTCTCACATATTCAAACAGTAGAAGTTGTCAAATAGAGAACTTTAAAATCCTCCAAGTCAAGTGTTCCTAACACCATTAGCCAGGGATATACCCATGAAGGGTCGAAGGCCGAGGTCCAATTGTTCTTTGCGTCCCCCCTTGAGGCACCCACCTCTTGGATAGGATCCATCCTGTGACCCATTTCTTAGGCCAAAAATATAAATGTCACACTTTGACCGAGGTACCTAGTGACCAAATTTTAGAATATCTACCCATGTGGCAATTCTGGGCTTCAATTGCACCTTGATCAGATTTTGTGTGGCTATTGAGAAATATTGCCAGCTCTTTTGGGATATGCACCCTCTACCCCTCATTATAACTAATTACTTCATCCTTCACTAGTTCCTCTTTTGGTGGCTTTAGATCCCACTGTTGAGTGTTATTGGAAGGTCCAGTGCTATTTTGAGCAGAAGTACGTTACGTATTTTAGGACACGAGAATTTGTTTTCTTTGTTCTTCCATGCGGACAAAAACCACCTACCTACATGTATGCTTCTTTATCAATTTATTTATGTATGATGTTCTTGTGATTACATGCCATTGTGAGATATATTGTGCAAGTCCAAAAAATCATAAACAAAGACTCTTGTTCATTTATTGGTCTCATCACCATTTCCACACATCCACTTTTCTAGTCGGACATCATAGGGGACCCACAGAATTCCCGTCGTTCCAAATGCTTGATAAATCTCCCTCCCATTCTAGAGGGATTTCCTAGTCTTTCCAACTCATCAGATCCACCTTCTCACACTCCTTTGAGTGCTACCATCCTAGGATCCACTTTTCTTGGTTCCACTTTACTTGGGTCCACTTCCCAAGGTCAACCATCCACCCACTTTCCTTTACAAGGAAGCAGGGGGCACACTTCTTCCCCAGGAGGAAGTACAACCCCACCTAGCCCACCTCAAGGGTCAAGGACACACAACACTCAAACCATGGATGGAACTAACCCTCCTCATGGGTTAGTTACACAAACCATTCCCACCCTGATGGTAATTAACCCTCCACTTCCATCCCAAATTCCATACTTGGATTCCCTCAACATACCAGTAAGTTTAACTTATTTTATGTATCTTTCAATTATCTCATTGAATTTTTTTTATCCATGTCAATCTAAATAAAAATGTATCCAAATTTGCAGTATCATGATTCAGAATCAGGTTCATATGAAAAAAATATTCTAGCACCTATTCAAAAATGTCGAAAGGTCTTACCAGGAGAAACATACCGCAAGAAGTTGGTAGATAAAAATGGAAAGCCACTTTACCCTACCAATTGTGACATTCCATATTCGAGCCACAATCCCGGGTCAGCGATGGTAATAATTTGTTGGTATAATGTAATTTGAACAAACAAATTATTGCATTGTGCTTACTAATATCATCGATGTAATAATGTTCAATATTTTTGAAATTAGAATTCTTCTGATGATGAATGACCTACCTAACATATTTAGTTGCACCCCAAAACAATGACAACCCAAGAGAAGGCTATAATGAGAGAACAAATAAGAGAAGAGGCATGCCAAGAATGGTTGAATCAACCACCTATTCAATTCCCACTATGTCTAGATCCACAAAAGGAATGACTACAACAATAGTAGTTCTACAAAAGTTGGCAATGAAGACAATCAAAAAGAGGTTGGTGTGGATGATTAGTTATGGGATACAACTTCCATGGAGACAATGTTGTTAGACGCATTCCAGAACGATGAGATAGGGGATTATGCGCATATCGGTGATACCATTTTCGAAAGCCTAATATATTCTTCCACAACCCTTCTCTTTTGACGTAGTGATCGGTCAAAGTATATCCATCTTGGGACAACAATGTTACTATACAACATGAAAGAAAAGTTTTCCATTTCAAACGCATGTTTCTTGGCAATATTGAGGTACTTGACCAACAAGTGTCATATATTAATTTTGATAAATCTTGTAACATAATCAACAATAGAAATGGTTTCTTTTATAAATGTTAAATGACATTTTACATTTTTGTTTCTCACTAACTGCAGGATATTGAAAGACAAGGTTCTTCCTAGTGATATTGTTTTGCCCGGTAGTTGCAAAGGGGAAACGCATTTATTGAAAATGTTGGATGTTGATTATATATCATATCATGCATGTCTGAATGATTGTATTCTATATAGAGGATAATATGTGGAAAAAGAGATATGTTCGAAATGTGCACATGGCAGGTACCATAAATCAAATAAAAATGGTAAATTGCATGGTCCTCCTCATAAGATATTGAGGCACATGCCTAAAATTCCAATTATTCAAAGTCTCTTTCGTTGAAAAGAATTAGCTATGTTGCAGGGATGGAATGCCTCACATAGAAGTGAGTCAAGAGTTAAATGTGAATCCCAACAGATTCAATATCCATGAATAATATAGAGAATAGATGGCTAGAAAAATTCAAGAATGAAGTATGAATTCAACAACTCAGCATATCAATGGATGCAGTGAACCCATATTCCCTCCAAAACACCAACTATTTTATTTGTCTTGTAGTAGTGATCAATAAAAATATCCCCCCATGGTGTTTCATGAAGAATGAACATCTTATGTTGGCTCTTATAGTCCATGGTAGAATATAAGTGAATAATATGGATGTCTACCAATAATCATTGGTAGATGAGCTGAAATAATTATGGGAAGGGATACATGTATATGATGTATGAATACCCATCGCAACAGAGAGGAGTTTTACGTTGTATGGCATATGTTCTTACACCATACATGATTATCCAGTCTTAGGAGTTTTCTTTGGTAATTAACATGTTTATTGATTTGTTTATATAATTAACAATATTTATTTGCATATCTAATTCACTGTGATTGACATTCTATTCTTAAAAGCTAATGTGTTATGTATACAATAATTTCACAGGTCTTGTAACTAAAGGATATCATGGATTTAGATGTTGTGGACCTTCTATGAAGGATAGGTGGTCCAACCACCTATGAAAGTTATTGTAAAACTACTCAAGGGTATTCCTCCTAGAAGAACACCCTTATAGAATATAAACATCCTCTTTCAATGGTAAACGGGAGAGAACCCGAGGCCTAAAATAATGACACTAGAAAAATGTCTTAGAGAATATGAGACAGAGTAGGAGAAGGATATTACACAAATGTCTGATTCAAATGGGGATCCTATATTCGATGATCCATAATTCTTAAACACCTATGTTGAGAAATTTCCCATTGGGATGAAAAAAAAATCTATCTTTTATGAGCTCCCCTATTGGGAGCATCTTAAGATTTTCCACTTACTAGATCCTATGCATATATTTAAAAATGTTTCATCTTCTTTATGGAGGCACATATCATCAAAAATAAGTGACACATTGGCTATGAGGAGGGATCTTATTTCTTCAAAAACTAAAAATAAACATTGGCCAAGACAAGAAAGTAGAGGAGAGGTTGGTCCCTCTTGGTGTTTCAAAGAAGGTAATGCCCCATGGATTTTGAAGAAAGAAGATATTTCTTTGGAAAAGGAAGTTATATTGGGTGTGAAGGTGCCTTCTTTATATGGTTCTTCCCTACGATGTTTCTTCACTATGCATCAAGATCATTTTTCGGGGTTGAAATCACATGACCATTTGAACCTTCTAAAGGTTCGACGTATGTAAAAAATGTGATGTTATTATTTTAATGCTATAGGATAAAACATAATTACTTTTTTATGTGTTTACTTTTAGTGTCATTATCCTTTTCTTGTGTGTGGGTGTGTGAACCATGACTTCCCCCATGACCTAAGGCATGCGATATCTAAACTATATACATTTGTGCGTTGGATCACATCAAAGGAGATTCATATGGATATTATTCCAAGGTGGCATCAAGAGATAGCTGAGATTGTTTGTATGTTTGAGAAGGAACTACCATCGAGTTTCATGGACTTAAAACTTCATCTTCTAATGCACCTAGTAGATGAGGTTGAATTAGTTGGGGTGGTCTCCTATCGTTGGATGTTTTTTTTAGAGAGGTACATGAAGAAATTGAAAGGATTTGTTCATCAAAGGGAAAACCTGGAGGGGTATATGGAAAAGGGTTACATATCATATGAGTCTTTATATAATTCCAGTGAGTACATCAATCATATCGACAACACACAAGGTGCATTTATTTGTGACGACAAAAGGAATAAGGACAAAAGAGAAGGGGAGCTTCTCCAAACGAATGGAAAAACGTTCTTGATAAACAGGAAGTGACTTATCATTTGTCAAATTTCTACACAGTAACTATTCACACTGAACTTCATAATATATATTTGAATGATATCATATGTACTATATGTTGGTTTGATTTCATGAATACATCAACGAATTCAGAAATTAATGCCATCAATAAATTCATTCTTTACAATTTGGAGGCAACATAGTTGTGGGTCGCATTGTACGAACATAAGAGGAGGAAATGGGAAAGTACCAGAAAATAATTCATATGGTTGAATGGTAGAAGCATGCCTTATCCTAATCATTTAAAATAAAATATGCCATTGATATGCCCCAGCAGTTTGGTTGTTGACCAAGTCACAGAGAAATATGGTGCATCCGGTCGTTACCCACGTGAAGAAGAGGATGCACTAAACATAGGGATTGGTTGCAACAACTCGATAATAATATTTGTGTGCATAATTTTTAAACTCATAATGCACATTTGAATTGTAAGTACATCTATATTATTTTATATTTTAATGGTCAAGTTATTAGACACATATTGAAACTGTGGTTTGTTCACTTTTTTATCAGTGCATTTGTTAGACCCATCTATGTGGGAATATGGACATCATTTTCACACAGAGGATGTCAATGATGGACACATGACGCAACTCTGTGGAGTGGAAGTAGAGTTCAAACAATCTAGTCGTTCTAGCCACCGCAATCAAAACACCATACATGGGAAGTTAGGTTACGTCGAAAATATACAAGAGATCATTCAAGTGGACTTCTCTTCTTTCCAAAGTGTTATTTTTAGGTGAAATTGGTGGGTTACCATTGATCTGAATAATGTAAAGGAATATCATGATAGTGGGATGATATGTATCAACTCTAAAAATATGTGGGATGAAGCTAAGGAGCCTTATGTTTTCCCAAAACACTGCAACCAAGTGTTGTTTTACCCAGATGTGTTGGATAGGGATTGGTGGTTTGTATTAATACACGAACCTAGATCAAAACATATTTATGAACAACATTGTTATCATGCCAATTGAGGAAGATAATGAGGGTGATGAAAATAGAGAGTGAAATGTAAATGTTCTATTTCATCTTTAATATTGTTGTTGTATATTTTTTTTATATTGTTTATTATTCATCTTCTGACAGAGGAAATGTTTAGTTAATTATAACAAATGTTTCAACAATTTTAGTTGGTTAACAGTCAGTCTGATACGTAACATGTTTGTCTTTCAAATTATTTGTGATTTCATGGAACGATTTTTATTTGAACATATTTACATGTCGTTGCATATATTTAAAAATGTTTCATCTTCTTTAAGTATTTCCGATTGTGAAATCCTGAAAAATGTTAAATGTCCAGTTGAACTTTTAAGGGGATATGAAATTCTACTTTTTATGTTGATATAATTAGATGTAATAATATGGTTGATATGCATGTTTAATAGTGTAACATGTTTGAGGATATGTTAACATGATGATTCAAAAACTGAGTTTATGTTCATTTATTTTGTAGATTTAAAAGTAAGATTAACAACAAATGTGGTTTATAATTAAAACAAATTAAATTTATAACATGATTTTGTGATAGTTTGGTTTTTAACTAAAGTAGTGTTTGTTAGTTTACATACTTTTATCATTGCTTTTGAAAATATATATAAAATTATGCCCCTAATGTTGAGTAAAACCACAATTAATAAAGTAATATTTTAAAATTTGATAGCAATCAACTTACGGAATAATGACAAAAATAACAATAGGAATATTTGCATCCAAATTTTTTTAAAGCCATTAGAATGCTTATATTTGGAGATCATAACTTTTTTATAGTAACATTTTTTAGTGTAGAAGAGTCTATTCAAAAAGAGTAATTAGTAAATGGAAAATAATATTTATTCATATGTAATTTTTCTTTTGAAAAGAAAAATAGTTAGAATGAATATGTATAATGAACTATCTATGCAATTAGAGTTTCAATTTTATAATTATAGTTTCAACCATATTGAACTTTGTAATTTATAAAAATAAACATGATGATGATAACCATCTTATAACATACATAAACAACATCTAAAATACACATTTATATTCGCTATCTAACATCATCTAGTTATATATACCTCTAGCACATATAAACGTCATTAATTATCTAGCACACATATCTAATAATTTAACAGGGCATCATCATTGTGATCACATCTAACAGAAGACAAGCATTTTCTAACATCATCATCACACACATCTAACAAGCATCATTTAACATACACATATATGAAGAACATTTAACATTAAACATATCTAACAAGACCTAAAAATGTACCATCAACATCAACATATAAATTAATTAAGTATATCATCATGATCAACACGAAAAATACACGTCTAATGAACAATTTTGTAACATACACATCTATCAAACACATAAATTGTGTGCATCATCAACATGATCAATAGAANTGGACAAGTCAAAGAACTGCTATAACATATTTGGTCCAGTTGGTGGGATAATACACATTCCTACAATAGTAGTGGAGGCCTAGTCTATAGTGGAATATGATGGATGATGAATAGGTCATGTCTTCTCATCTAGGTGAGGTGAATGAGGAGGACAAGGAATAGGTTTGACATGATCATCTAGGTGAGGTGAAAAAGGAGGATGATGAATAGGCCCGACATGCTCATCTAGGTGAAGTGAAAGAGAAGGAGTGGGAATATGTTCTTCCTCCTCATGATCTGGGTGTGGTGAAGGAGGAGGAGGAGGATGTGAAGAACGATGATCACGACCACCCTCCTCAATCAATGGGGTACTGGACGAATGTGAATTACTGGAAGGAGAGTTGTACCTATCATCAGGATCCCTCCTCGCTGCTAGTAGCTTGGAAACTCTGATGATATGATGCATAAGAGGCATCAAATCATGTGAAATCTCACTCAAAAGATACAAGAGCATAGGATCTTCCTTTATGTCTCGCGTCTGGGTAGGGCGGACTCCCACCTCAGTGAAAAGTGCAGAGAGTCAGTCGCCCAACTCTAACCTAAATCCGGTATCGTGCCTATGGCACATGCCACTCAGTATCTGCACCCAAGGACCCTGACCTACCGTGGTCTCAGGCATCACAGCCTCGTCATTATATTTTGGAAAAGGAGGCACACCCCCAATGAAAGTGCCAATATCTACAAAATATACATTACATAACAATAATTACACAGTTAATTCATTAAACAATTTAATAAAACAAGTAAAGAACGTGTTATAATTAATTTTATTCTAGTTAAGTAAGACAATAAAATTAAAATATATTAATTTAAACAAAACACTAATGTTAACTCTATCATATAGTGGCTCATCTAGTGTGAAGATTATGTTTGGACATGCTCACCAATCCAAACCCGCGCATGGATACAACACTATGATGAACATGTGATCCATCACACTACATAGTATCCCTAGTGCATCTCACGAAATCTTGGTCGAAAACTCTATCTCACCCCTCTTGGGCATAATCTCCCACCACACGTGAATCCACACATGAGTCATCGGCCTAGCAGGCTGATAGACAAAATTCATCCTTGTCTCTGGAAACCTCTCAAAAAATAAGAAAAATAGCTCTGAGGCAAATGGGAAATTTTACCTCCCACGTATCATAGCAGGACATTTGTCGAGCGCTATAAAAAACTGCCACAAGAAAATGGCAGACCATCTGATACACCATGTCCTTTGTACCAATGAATCAACATAATAAAAAAGAGGGAAGCTAAGTGCTTCCCATCACCAGTAAAGTGGGATTTGGTATTCACTAAGAGTGAGAGGCACCTAACCTCCTCTACACCGAAAGAGGCTATTTCCAGCTGTCCACCAGACACCTGAAAATCCACTGGGGATAGTACATCAACCCCAATATATTGTTGAGAGAAGATGAGTTAATCTTAGTGGAAACACCTACTGGGACATCAGGGAACTGGGAAAATCTTCCCCTCTCCTGGATAGCCTAGTGATAAAATAAATAACATCCTCAGTGGGATAGTACCACTAATCCGAACCCACACAAAAATATTGTCGATGGACATCCCATCAATGGATTAGATGCACCAACAACCCTGAGTGTCACTTAAGGGATGTAGCCTCCTCATAGTACTTAAGGAGGCCTACATCCATCAAGAGAACATGAGTTGTTGCAGTAATAGGGAGAGGGTACAAATCCCTCTCCCTCTCCCTCTCCCTCACCTCCCATTCTTGTACAACATTGTATAGGTCCACCCTCTAAACGTATTTATATTGCTTCTCTCTCTTCTCATGTATCTACATGATTAACATATGAAATACATCAGCCTCACTCATACATAAAACATAAAAAAAATCTATTGAATGATAAATTTATCTATAAATACAAAAAAGTAAATTCCTTCAAAAATAAGTTAATTGCATTAATAGTGCACCCAAAAAACAGTCACGCACCATCGAATATGTGCATATAGATATTGTGAGCATCGTTCACAATGCTTTAGCGTAAAATAATGCACCGAACAAAATATGTTCTACTATGTTATGCAGTACATTTGAAAACAGTATTGTACAGGGGCGCTACACAACAACACATACGCTCGAGTGCATTACATTTATCCTACACACCACTAAAACCAAAAAAAAAAATCAAAATCTTAATGTGCGTAAACAATTATTTAAAAATTAGAAAAAAGGAGGTTTGTATACATTCACTACATGCACTGATGCATGTTACGAACTTCGACGCATCATCACAATTGTTTTTCAAAATTTTTGAGTACAGAACATTTTGCAGTGTGTTTCGGTTGTTACTAGTATACTACGTATGGTGCCACCAAAACATTTATGAGGTGTACTGCAACACAATTTTAGATTTCTCAGCAGTTTTTTGGGTAAACATGAACGACCTGGTGCACACGTTTACCAACACACTGCATATATATATATATATGATAAGGTGGTGCACCTTATAATTTAATGGCCTGGTGCATTATATGTACTTGAATCACCACCCCACCATTTATATGATTTTATTCAGTGTGGCGATGTGTTTATGTTTACCAACACACCTCCATGAAAGGTAACAAGGTACGTGGTGCGCCCTATAGATTTACAGGTCGCACCATAGGCAGTGCGAGTTTTTTATTTTTATTCTTTTTACACTTAAAATTTCACTTGATTTTAAATTTTAATCCAGTGAAAACTTAAGTTGTGAAGAAACAAGAACATTACCTAGATATTTTTTCATCAGGGAGGCATGGTTGCGATGTACTAAAAAAAACTGAATTTTCCCATAGTTTGGAAAAATTCGAAATTCACACACCGAGTAATGGAAAAAAGGAAGTCAAGCAAGGAAAGCACAAATGGAAGGGATCTTTATATAGGAAAAGGTTTCACCGGTGCTTTTGATCTCTACAACACTGAAACTAGTAAAAATTATTTTTACCATCGTAATTGTTTTTTTATAAAACCCTGTTTTGATGCACCCGATGAACAACCGCACTGGGGCATACATGTTTAATGAGCACACCGGTTATACTTAAAAACAAAAATATTCCTAGAATGGTTCACATGTTTTTTGGCACATGTGCGTACCAGTGCGTTTACTACTACATAGCACATCGACGTACATTTTTTGAAAAAATACAGTGGTGCAAATTTTTTTGTTTAAGCATGACACAGTGCGGTATAATAATAGATGCCCCAGTGTGATCAAATTTATATAGAGCACCATGTAAATTTGGAAATTAACCCTAAGACGGTGATCCATATTTGAGCACTAGTGTGCATGATACAGTGGAGTGCATCGAAATATATTTTTTGACACAATCCTACATTGGTGTGTAAATGTTTTTTATTTAACCATATAACGGTGTGCTCTACTATAGAGCACTAGTTCTTCTAGTGTTACGTTTCCCATCGGACATTTTTTAAAGAATGGTATTACAATGCATCATTATTTCCCGGTGTGTCATTATTTGTGTAGTGCACCGGATAATATTTTTCCTTATTTGAAATAACCCTGCTACGGTGCGCTAGTTTTGAGGGCACTGATGCTCCTGTTGTATAAAACACATCAGTGCATTATGTACTTATAAAAGCATTGGTGTAAAAACATCCAATAAAACCTTCGCCCACTTGCCTACACTAGTATCATCCTCTATAAACGCATTTCTGGGCTATTTTTATCGGGGTGTCCACAAAAACCTTTGTTAGAGGGTCTTTTCCTTGTAGTGATTTTAACCACTACACAAAAAATGGTGCTACCAGTAGTGCCACTTTTTGATTTAGGGGTAAAAATAGCCACTCTAAAAAAATGAGAACTCTGGATAGTTCTTGTTAAGTTGGTAACTATGTTCTTTTATGAATTACAACATAACCCTTGAAAAACACCATAATGTGCCATAAGCCGGATAAGATCTATTATAGTCAATAGTAGCCATATTCTACCATGTAAACTTCATTTACACGATTCAACAATGAAATTTAGGTATGGTCAAATTGAACCACATTTACATGACTCAACCACATGCAACAAAATTCGTTGAAAGTCAAAATCATTCATTGAGGTTAACCATTGTGAATCAAGTTAATTATTCTCAACCTTAACCAACCACTTGCAACCAAAATTATCCAAATTTAACAAATGTCATCCATTATTAACCATATTCAACCACACTTAACCAAAGTAAACAACATTTAAACATAATCAAACATTTATTTTATCTGAGTCAACCATATTCTTCCATACTTCCCTAAGTCAACCATAGTTATCCAATTCAATCACACTCAACCAATATCAACCATGGTTAACCAAAGTCACCTTAGAATAATAATAGTTATCTAATTCAACCACAATCAATTATAGTCAACCATATTGCATGATGTTCAAGAAAATATATCAACAATCAAACTCTTCCACACTCAACTGCATTAGTCATGGGTAACCAAAGTCAACACAATATGAACTGAGTGACCAAATTCAAACATAGTATGTTAAGTTGTCAATGCTCGACCATAGTCAACCATAAACAAAAACGTGAATCATAGTTAACCAAGGTCAATGATACTCATCTAAGTCTACCACAATTATCCAAGTCAACCATAGATAAAAATATATGGCTTAGTACTCTAAAAAAAGTTAGTTTATTCCCATTCTCCTAAAATTTTAAACCCTACATTTCTATGTTTAGTTGCATATATTTGTAATTCCACATACATAAACCAATCTCAACTATAATCAATCATATTCAACACCAAAACAATTATTCATAGGTGACGTAATTGTAGTCAACACCAGAAACTATGTTAACCACTCTACCAATGTCAACCTAAGACAACTGACGCAACCTCTCCTCACCGAGCAAGCCGGTCGCTCCACCAGGACCTTCTGTTTCTCACGGGCCCAAAGAGTCAACAACTCTTTTTCTCCCTCGGGAGTTCCTGTCACCCACAGAACACTTTTCGAGAAAATCTACCCTTCGGAAATCGGGAGATCGGGTCTCGCGATATCGCGAACCTTGTGTGCACGGTCTCGTGCAGTTCAAATCTCCGAACCCCGAATGTTGAGGGTCAACGGTCACGCTCACACAGGTCGGAGGCTTCCCTATCGGGAAATCGGCGGTTGTGTTGGAGCGCGTCTCATGCAACACAAAACCCCGAACTCCGACAGCACGCCACCTGTCCTCCAGTGAGCTTCGTGGTCCCACACTGCCACGTCAACCTCGGGATTTCGACGATGTAAGAACTCCTTGGCATCGAGAACTCCGATTCTCCGAACGCCGAAACCCCGAAGCCCGATGACACCTATCCTCCACTCGCTCTGGAGGTCCCACTCAGCTACGTCACCTCCTTTGCTCGTGCGATTGGGGATCGCGGGATCGCGTTTTCACCGGTCACAATTCTCTTGCCTTACAAAACCCCGAACCCCGATCCTCCGATGCCACCTGTCAACATCCCGTGGGGAGGTCTAACCCCTTGACACTTGTCTCCCACTCACACTGTCGGGAAATCGTGATTCGGGAAATCGTTGTTCTTGGTGCACAAGGTCACAGACCTTGCAAAACCCCGAATCTCGACTTATCAGGATCTGTGGCCACGTATCTTCCTGGAGATCGACGGCTCCAGCTGACTCGAGAAATCGCCGGTCGCGATTTCGAAGAGTATGAAACTCTTGCTCTATGAAACGCCGAACACCGAACCCCGATCCTCTGGGATCCTGCGCCACGTGTCCCTTCTCCGATCAACGGCTCAGATTTCTTCGGGGAATAGCGACTCGCGATTTCACGAGGGGTAAACCTCTTACCTTATCAATCCCCGAATGCTGAAACCCTGAAGCCCGATGGAATTTGACTCTTCTCCACATGTGCTCATGGGTTATCTTCCGCGCATCTTCTCCACGATCTGACGGTCTTCGGGACTTCGCGGAACTTCACGGGGATTTCAACCCGTAGATTCTCTTCCTCTGGAGAATCCTCCACTCTACCACCTTCATCCGGTGTGAACTTCACTGGGGTCGGCTCTCACAGCGAAACAAAAGAACTATCTCTCCTGAGCTTTGTCCTTCTGACTCCTTCAGAGAACCTTCATGCACTTTCTGTGCCCGACTTCAAGGACCTTCAAAGTGTTGAAGTCTTTCCGGGCTTTCTTTACCCAGGCTTGATACTAAGCCTCGCGTCCAACCTACACTCACCTGCACGACTTGAACAATCCCAATTCACCCTGGGCAAACGGGAACAAAGGTTCAGCTACTTGGCCTCCTCGACGCACCCTATGCGGAGGAATTCAACTGCACTCTATGCAGGAATCAGTTGGCTCAAGCAGAGAAACAATTGGAACTCATTCTCTCAGGTTTCTAACCTGATATGCAATCACATAAGCAGCAT